>VXBR01011231.1:0-10562 GCA_013400215.1 Cisticola juncidis
CCAAATTCTGCCTCAGGCACAGGAAGGAGCTGGGCAAGTGTTATTAAGGAATCACATTTGGAGACTTAGGGACATAGGGAAAAGTTAAGAGGCATGGGGGGAAAATAAAACCAATTTCTGGGGATCCTTTCTAGTCCTATTTGCTACAATTTCCATGACCACAGAATCACTGAGGTTGGAAAAGACCTTTGAGGTCACAAAGTCCAAACACCCACCCAGCACTGTGTTCACCACTAAACTGTTGTGATGCTGGGATTTTGGGCACTGAGACCTCTTCAAGCCTGTGAAAAACATAAACCCCCAAACCAAGAGCTTTGCCAGGCAAAAGCACAAATCAGCCTGGGGCTCACACAGCAGAGATCCTTGTTCAGCTGCATCCAGCAGGGATGCAAGGCAGGAGACTCCAGGTGAGAAGGCAGGGCCCAGGAGGCTTCAGGGGCAGACATTTACCTGCAGGATCAGCAGGGCCATGTAGATTTTGCTGGTTGTTGAAGCAGTCAGTTTGAGCATTCCAAGGAGGACAGCTGTGGAAAGGGATGGATGAGAGGGTGAAGTTAAGCCCAGCTCTCTGGGGTTCCACTGGGGGATGCTGTGGGAGGAATTCTCTGCTCACCTGGGGCCCAGCAGCAGAAGAAGGTGATGGGGTAAAAAACCACTCGTTGTTCCACCATTTTAATCATGGCCCACTGCTGATCCCCCAGGAATCCTGTGGAGTTCATAAACCTTTTGTACAGTCCTCGGGCCTGGCTCAGGATAACCTGGAAAAGAACAGCCAAATGTTATTGTACAGGCTGTGATCTGCTGGGTTCATCCAGGATGGATCCCAGTCTGTCCAAACTTTTCACACAGCATTGAAATCCTGCGGGAGGTGTTGCTTTGCACGTGGTCTTTTCTAAACTGAGGACTCTGAATTGATTTTGGAATCATTAAATTGTCTAGGCTGGAAAAGATCTCTAAGATCATGGAGTCCAACTGTTGCTGGGCCATGCAGGAAGTAATCTCTTCTGCCAAGCTCCAAGCCTTTGAAATCCTGCTAAGTATTTCTGGGATGGGTTGTCAGAACACAGGACTCCAGATGGATTTATCTGGTGGCACAGTGATATTTTCCCTCCTGTACCAACCCCTCAAAAAGGGAAGCAGCACCACACAGTTATTCCCCTGCCCTATTTACTAAAAGCATGGAGTGAACAGACAGGGGGGAATGGATTGAAAACTGCCCCATCCCTGGAGGTGTCCAAGGCCAGGCTGGATGGGGCTTGGAGCAACCTGGGATAGAGAAGGTGTCCCTGCCCAAGTGGAAGGTGGATAATGGAAGGTGTTGCCTTCCCACCCAACCCATTCCATGATTCCATGATTGCCCAGCCTCTGGTGCCACCCAAGGATCAGCCTTACCAGGATGGCCACGAAGCTGATGAGGAAGGAGACGAGGAAGACGCCGATGCCGTAGAAATGCATCGCGCGGCAAACGGAGCCGCTCGGGCTCTGGGGCTGGCCGGGGGGCTCGGCCACCTCCGTGTGCATCAGGAGACACCTGTGGGACACAGGGAAGGGCCTGAGCTCCTGCCCACCCCCAGCACTCCTCACCTGGGGCTGAGGAGCCCCTGGAGCAGCCCTGGGCCACAGGAGAGGAGGAGGCTCACCCGTGCTTCTGGCTGAAGTTCTGGTAGCAGTTACTGCTGTTGCCCAGGCAAAACACAGGCACCATGAGGAGCAAAGGGATCAGGCTGAGAGGAGAAAGGACAGCACAGTCATGGGTTATTGCACTGCTCCACTTGGGCACTGCTTGGTTTTTCTCCTATCATACAGAGGACTTTAAAGTTGTTTTTATTGGCACTGCTCTGGAGAAGTATTTTATCAGCTTTACCAGCATCTCGGCTTTCATTTGTGAAGGCTAATCATTGGTAAAGGGAAGCCTTCTGGAAAACCACATCCAGTTAATAAAGTTATCATTAACTCGGTTGAAAAAATCCTCTTACTCTGCATTCATAAGGTTGCTGTGCTGTTAAATGATGAGCTTTACAGCTTTTTTAGTAAAACCTGCTTCAAAATGAGTAGGAAGCAAGGATCAGGACACTGCAGTTTACCAAATCCACACCCTCCTGCCAGGGAGAATTAACTCTTTACCAAATCCACACCCTCTGCCAGGGAGAGTGAAATCTTACCTTGACAAGATCGTTGCTATTCGGCCAACACAACTTGCATAATCTACAACCTGCAAAATAAAAAAAACTTAATTAAATTATTTCTGTGCAGCCCCTGGTTCACAGGAAGCAGCTTCCAAGGAGCATTTCAGCAGCTGAGCCTGCTGCTCCTGAACTTCCAGGTGGAATATCTGGGATGTAAAGTTTGCTGTGCACAGCAAACATCTGGGGAAGCTGTGTGGGGCAGTGGGGCTGATGGGTTTGTTGGGAAGAGGAAGAGGCACATTCCTTGCATAAGGAATGTGCCATCTTCCAGGAATACCTGGAGTATTCCCCAGCCTGGTCATGGCAGTGGTGGTGCCTCCCTGTTTAGGTGTGAGGGAGAATTAAATGCAAGGAGAGATTTTGATCACAGGGTGTGTGAAATATTTGCTCAGCCCACAATGCAGGGAGGGTTTTCCTGGGTGCTGTGTCCTTGTCCCTGGGTTCCCAGCCTTTACACCAGTGCCACTCACCTGGGGGGGCACCCTGAACAGGTTCTGGTTGTATTTCACCTTGAGGTCCATGTACAGGTGCCAGGTGTAGTTGACAGTGTAGAGAAAGGAGGCCACGTAGAATATCTGAGAAATAAAACCAGCATTTCAGTCCTGGAATAACAATTCCTGTAGCATGCTTAGTTCCTCCCAAATCCCACGGAACAGAGGCAGGATGATGAACACCTGCAAAAGGTGTTCTGCTCACATCCAGCTGGGAAGAGCCAGGTTGGAGATTCCCTCTTTAAACCACAGAAAAGCAGCTTCAATTTGGCCTCAGACAGAACTAATGACAGCACAACTGTCTTAGAAATAAAAATCTTCGTGGTCTGGCTCATTTTTTTGGCTCAGAGCCTGGCAATGAGGGTTTCAGAAGCACTTGGACTCCGTTAGTGCTACGTCCATTAGGAAACAGCACAGATGTGACATTTAGATTTGCTTCTTGCATAATGAGCTCACTTCGCAGAGAATTCACGGAAACAGAAAACAATTGGATATTTCAACAGGAATGTGAGGGCAGATATCGTCTGCCCTCAACCTGAGTTAACATCCCAAAACCCCTTTTCTTCCTCGGTGGGAAAAAGAAAAGACAGAGCACACTGAGAGTTTCATAGCCTTTGATTCCAGCTTGAGATGAGTGCAATTATCTAAAACTTCCTATAAATCCCCCAAATCTTGACCAAAATTGTTTCCAAATTCATGCTTGCTCCAGACTGCCTAATCAGACCATGCACATGCATGGCAAACACGTGCTGTGTTTGTCATGGGAAACACAAACTTCAGTGGCAAAGAGGAAGGGCCGGGCAAGGGAATTTCTTTTTTTTTTCTGTGGCTTTGCTATCCTTTGCCAAAAAGGAAAAGGAGCACAGGTTTGCCATCCTGGGATCATCCATGGCTGGGAAAGTGGTCACTAAACAAACTTGGCCTTCTTCACCCAGGCTGTGAATGCTCTTGGCTCAAGAGGCTGAGTCCAAGGGCTGCCACAGGAACATTGCAGTGACTTTCCAGCTCATTAAATGAGTTTTAATGAGGGGCTGTTGCCCTTTTCCAGCTACTTCCAGAGAGGGCCAAAACACTCCACAAGGATCATTCCCTTGCACTTCAGGACGCCTGGGAGAGGCTCATGAAATGTCAGAGCTGCCTTCTGGAACAGGGACTCAAAGGCCACTTGTGAAGGTGCCAGCAGGAAGGGAAGGGAATTCTGCTTTCCTGAGCCCCAGCTTTGGGGCTAGGGACAGTCCTGCAGCCCTGTCCATGAGGAGATAAAGCACAGACACAAGAATCCCTCATTATCACACTTGTGTGGCTCCCATTGTGCTGCCCAGCATGGGCAGAGCCTGCCAGGACATTATTAGGCCACTGGAACTGAACTGGAAGAACAGGGGGGAGTTGTGCAATTATAACCACAATATCTATTCTGGACTTTATTATTGCAATGCAGGAGGAGGGAAGGAGGGACAGCAAAGGGAGCAGTATTTACATTCATATCAATCAAAGCTCTGGGGCTGAAAGAGGGAAAATCCAAGAAACAAAGCACTCTCCTCTTTTATGGCACAGTTTGGACACCGAGCAGCTCCATTCACTGCAACATCAGCCTGTGGTGACAAATAATGCCAAACAGCCTGAATAAAGCAAAATATTGCCCTGCTTCTAAGGCAGTGCCTCAACACATCACAAGGACCCCAGTGTGAGCCTCTCCAGGGGCTGCAAACCCCACTGCTGGGCTGTCCCTGGGTATTGGTGTGCAGAGAAGCTCCAGATGCTTGTGAGACACCCAGGAGCACAGTGAGACATTTATTTACTCATTCCATCAGCTCCCAGATCCCTCCTGCTCTTCAGAATCTGCTGGTTCAACCTGTTACTGGCTCCTTCTTATGCACAAGGTGTTCCCACCTCTCAAGGGCACTGCAGGGTGTTGGTGAGGAGGTCCTGCACTGTCACGTGCCCTGGGGGAAAGGTTGCTATGGCAAGGGCTTGGTTTGTTTTAATTTCTCCCAGAGCAAACAGCAGAGCCAGCTCTTGCCAGGCACAATCCGGCTCTGCCACCCTGGCAGTGCCTGTGCTGTGGGGACTGGTGGTGGCACACAGGAGGGGACACTGGCTGAGGTCACACCCCACCACAAGCCCTGTCCTGGAGGGACTGGCACAAAGCCAGCTCTGCCCACCCAGCTGAACACAAAGCTCCTACCTTGTCCCATCCTGTGCTGGTGCCACAGGCTGGAAAAAAGTGAGGGCAGAAAAGAACCAGGGAGCTGAGAAATTCTGGGCATATTTTCCATAGCCAACCTATTTATCATCCAGCAGTGCAAATTGCCTTCTCCAGGCCATGAAAAGATCACACCAGCTTAAAGAGCTGTCCCCCAGGCAAGGGAAAACGCTCAGGAGCAGCCTCAGCCTTGCTTGCTCCTTCCAACTTCCAGCTCTAAATGTCTCTCCCAAGCTCTCCTCATTTTCCCATTTACCATCACCTTGAAAACACCTTTGATGTTGTTCTGTGTCATCCCCAAGTGGCTAAATTACCTAAATCTCACTGTTTCTCTCAACCTGAACATATTGTGGAGCCAGTAGAGCTGGAGGGACCAGAGATGCACCTGGAATGGAACAGCTGCTCTCACCTCAGCAGCACATCTGTACCCCCAAAAACTGCTGCTGAAACAACCCTGGGGTGCGAGAGCTCATCCCCAGACACACAACAGCAGGAACAATTCCATCCTGCACCTGCACATGCAGATCCTTTCCAGCTTTGGATGCTGCTGTTCCATGAGGACATTCAGTTCCCAGTTGTGGGTAGCACCACACTCCCAGGGAGCTGCCCAAGGCTTCCAAAAGCGCCTTTAAAAGGAAATAATTAATTACAGGGATCATAATCTATGAGCCCCGACCCTGCAGAGGTTTTTGAGAGCTGAGATTTCCTGCTGTTGAAACGGGAACTGGGTGAGGCAACATCAAACTGTCAGGGCAACAGTGCTCACCCACCCTACTGCACATTCCCCAAAGGAATCAGCTGGAAAGCAGCTGAGTCCATGGGACACAGGCTGAGCTTGTGCTGATGGAGGATCCTTGGGAAGAGCAAGAACTGGGATGTTCATGGGAGTAATTTAAATCTGAGCTCAAGAAAGTCACAGAATGTGTCTGTTTTCACTCAGGCTGGAGGGAGAGAAATAAAAAAGCTGCCATGTGAGAGCACAGAGATCCATGGGCACGGATCCAACGGGAAAGAAATCGAGTCCCATCTGCTCATTTCACACAAGCAACCACAAAATGCCACCTTCTCCTTTCTTCTAACACACCAGAGGATCCTCAACCCCAGTGTCCTCATCTCCCTTTTCCACACAAAGCCAAGAGCCTGTCTAGAAACAGCCCCACGGCCACACTCTGCTCACCAGCGAGGTTAATTACCATAAATTACAATGTTAATTATGGAATGTGGTGCCAAGGCCACTCACCTGTCCCGTGGCCTGCAGATTGTAGCAGATGAGGTCCTGCTGGGAGGTGGGTGAGCTGTAGAGCAGGGCCCCAGCCAGCCAGCACAGGCCCAGGAACAGATCTGAGAGGCTCAGGTAGAAAAGGGGACGCACCTGGAAAAGGGAAAAGGGAAAAGGCTGAGCAGGTGTGAGTGCAGTCCCACATCCCTACCCCAGCTGCAGTTTTACCCTGTTATCAGACACAAGAATATTCAATACAGCCTTCCAAAAGTTTTTTTGCAGGTGAGGAAAGTTTTTCAGCAGAAAAGTGTCCCACTGCAAAGTTATTTTGAAAGCCTTAATTGAGGGGAAGGGGGGCATAAGTGGCACTTTGTGGAGGGATGATTTCACCTGTGACAGCATTGCTGAAACCAGTCAATTCATCTACAGCAAACCCTGAGAACCTCAATTAAAAAATCTCCTCTACTTTCACAGCCAAGAGAGTTCAAAAAAAAGTTACCAGATGAAAACTTTTCAGCCTCTGCTCCTGAATATTATCCTTGTTTTCAGTCCTTTAAAATTCCTGATTATGGCAGAAAGATTAATTGTTCTCAGACACCAGTACCAGGTTATCTGGTGTTATCTGAACACTGTCAGCCCCAGCTCTTCCAGTGAAACAACTCTTCTTGCAGGGAAAATCCACATGGATTTGTGCTCTCAGGAGCTGTTCCAATCCACATTCCCTACTCCAAGCACCACTTCTGCCACAGGATCCAAGAGCAGCACCAAAACTTACAGAAAATATCCCAAATATCCATCATGTTACAATTTTGCAGAATGGGACAGGTTGGCAGGGAGAAGAGACATCATATTTTAAATAAACACACAGAAATCAAACTTTTGGTAAACACAAACCCTTCCTCAGGTCTGGAATGACTTAAACCAAACATTTTTCTATGTGTTCCATAGAAAAATTGTCATTTCAGATGATGATTTAGGCTGGGTTTATTTTACATGCTGGATTAATTTCTACTGAGACCCATTAGTCTCTGCTGCATCTTGCTGGAAAGGAATCACGTCTCCTTTAACAACAGTTTCCAGCCCATTTCCAGTTTGCACACACTGGCCAGGACTGTAAACACTGCAGGAAAACATTTGTGCAAAATTCTGGCCAACATTTTCTTTGTTAGTGGGAGAGCAGAGACTCTGGAAAAGCAACCTAATTACCTACATTCTTAATTGAAGCCTTTGGTACCTCATTTTCAGCATACAGAAGAGAAATTGTAGTGTTTTTCTTTCCCTACAGAAAATTATAATATTAAACACAGCATGGAAATGCTTTGGGAGGCTTTGATTTTGTATTTCTTTCCATGGAGTTGAGCTTTTGATGAGATTTATTTACCTCAATGTTGTCCTGGAAGTAAATGTATGCCACCCATCACGTGTTATTCTTGTTCCCATGTGCAATGAGAGAGAGCTCAGGAAGATTGATAAGAGTTAAGGTAGACCTGATTGAGCCAGATTTGTCCTTAGGGCATGAAGGAGCACAAGCCATAAAGATCTGGAGTTAATTTTAATTTGATTTCATCCATAAATGCCTTTTTTTAACCAGGCTTTTCCTCGCTGGTGCAGAAATGAAGCCCTGGCACGACAAGCTGGGGGCACTGTCCAGACTGTGATCAAGGCAGGTTAAACCAAACAGCTCCAAAATAAGCAAAGAAGCCACTTTTGCAATCAAGCAGGTGACCTCTTTCTCCAGCACAAGTGCCCTTGGAGCAAGGCACTGCTGGTGGATCCAGGAGCTGTTTTGGCAGAGACCTGAATGAAGAAGTAGGTGACACAGGGGCAAAGACAGCTCTGGCTTGCAAAAGGGGAAAGAAAATAACCACTGGTATTTATAAAATAGAGGAAGAGGCTGCAAAGATGTAATGATTTACATCCTGGCAGCTCCAGCTGCGGCACACACAAGGATTTGGCTCTGTGGCCATGGCCCAGGCACATGCTGAGCTGAGAGTTCTTCCTCAAACCTGTTGAGGTTTCTTCCTCAAACCTGTTGAGCTGAGGGTTCTTTTCTTGCCATCCTCTCTTCTGAACGATTTACCTCAGGCTGAAGGGTTTTATTGACCCCACAGAGACAGAAAACAAGCTCCAAGAAGGCAATATTTGATTTCTGAGGTTGGGGGCAGGAAGGGAAGTGTTTCTAAGATCCTTCTCCTCCCAGCCTCCAGCTGTTTATTTTTAAATGTTTTGCTGTGGGTCCTCATGACTCGGGGAATAAGCTGTTTGTGGCAAGCTTTGATATGGATCTCTTCCAGCCCCTTTGTTTACAAACTTCCACTTCAGACCCGAGACATGAGGACAAGACAATGGGGAAGTTCATGGAGATTTTGTCACTGTTGAAACCCAGCCCCAGATCTCCCCTGGCAGCAGAAGAGCCTGGGAGGCTGATGCAAACCAGTCCCTCCAGCTGGCATCCAGCCCTCCTGCGCGGATTTGCAGAAATAATCTGAGCAGGAACATCTGGACCCTCTGGAGCAGGAAGGGCCCAGTGGTGACCTGGAGCCATGAGTGGCTCACGAGCAGCTCCAAGCCACAGCCCCATCACATGACAGAGCAGAAGAGCTCCTGAGAGAGCCATGGAAAACAACGGGATGAGGCCTCTGAGTCACACCAGGACACTGCCAACCCCAGCTCCACATCACTCCAGAGGGGAGGACCCCAGGAGAGCACCACATCTGGAGCTTTCCAGGTGCAGATGTGGTAGGAGGAGGCTTTGATGTGCACCTTGAGCAGCACAGGCTCAAGCAGATTTTCCATCCCAGCACTAAGGTGAAATCCCAGCCTTTGCTCTTCCTTGGGAATGCGTGGAGATCTCCACAGTTTATTCTGGATGTGCATTTCCAGGAGGTTGGCTGGGAGCAAGTCCTGCCTGTTGTAAGTGGGATGGATTTGCCCTGCAAACATGGGCTCATGTTCTCCTTCCCACCATGTCATCCAGCAATCTGTCAGTTGCCTGCATTCCTTGCTTCTGCAGGGATAGCTCCATGAATTCCCTGGAAGTCCCATTCCCTGGACTGCAGATCAAACCCACAATGTACAAAGAACATGAACATGGAAGGACAGATACAGCTGCTGCCAGCTCTACTGACTTTCTGTGGTCCACAGGCCATGCTGAGCCTACAAATCTTGGACAGCAAATCCCAGCTTCGCAGGGATCAGCTTGGCTCACTGCCCCCAGGAAGTCCTGGACATACAGAGGGACTGCGTGTGGACATCCAAGCCTGGCAGGATGGGATGGAGGGCTGTGGGGTCAGTTTTAGTAGCACATCTGCCCAGAGAAACTCCTCAGAGACAGTCCAAGACCAACACCTGTGAAAGCATTTCCAAAGGGCCAGCTCAAATTTGCACTTCAGCAGCTTTGTGCACAACTCCTCAGCCCCCCAGGAGTTTGGCCCCACTGAGGAGGGCACTCTAAGAAACCCCTGCCCCTAGGAATGACTGGAGGACTTTCCTGAAGCAGCAGAAAGAAGGAGACTAAGGAACCTGCTTCTCCCTGCAGAAGCACAGACTCAAGGTCGCTCCTTTTACCTCCTACCAAGACAAAGAGCCCAATTCTTAGCAAGCCCTTTGCCTCGCAGCTATTAAACCAGTTTTAACCACATAACCCTGAGAGGTGCAGCTGCTCCTGGGAGAGGGTCTGTGCTACAGGTGTGACCCACCTGTAGGGACCTACAACACGAGTTAGGGAGGGAGAAAGAAGCTCAGACCTTACCTCGGGGGACCGCACCGCGTTTTGGAAGACGGCGTAGGCAATAATTGAGCTGGAACCTACAACGCTGAGAAAACAAAGCACAGGTTGGAACAGGAGCGCGTCTGCCTCGCTGGGAGACGCGAGTTCTCTTTTTTTTGCTTTTCTGGGTAAAATCAACTTCGCGACAGTAACTCCGTGGGCAGCGTGTCGTACCTGAGCATAGCCATGGTGAACTGGATCCACTGGAGCGCGGAGTAGACCTGGGAAGAAGGACGGGAGGGAGCTCAGGTGACACGGCCCCGGGAGCACCCGGGGACAGCGGGGTCCCCGGAGGAGCGGACAGCACGGACCGGGCACCGGGGAGGAACGACAAGGACCGGGGATCGGGATAGGAGCGGGAAGCGCGGACCTGGGAAGGTGGATTGGAGGGTCCCGGAGAAGAGAGGGCAGCACGGACCGGGGACAGGGACCAGCGACGGCCGGGTCCCGGGGAGGGGCAGCACGGACCGGGTTCTGGGGACAGCGGGGTCCTGAAGAGCAATAAGCGGCACGGACCGGAGACAGGGACCGGGAGAGGATCGTGCAGAGCTGCCGGTGCCGCCGGGCACAGAGCGGGGCGCAGGGCTGGGGAAGGATCGTGAGGGGATGGGGGAGAAGAGACGCGCACAGCGATGTCCCGGGGAGAGGGCAGCCTCTGTCCCTAGGGGTCCCGGTGGCGGCGGGGCTCTCTCAC
>VXBR01011231.1:11362-42609 GCA_013400215.1 Cisticola juncidis
CCACAAATGCTGATCCTATCAGGGGCTGCTCCCCTCAGAGAGCCCGGGGACTGCTCCCCTCAGAGAGCCCGGCCACGGTTCCTGCAGCGTCCCAGGGGCTGCTCGCTCCCCTCAGAGAGCCCTGGAACTGCTCCCTTCACAGATCCAGGGCACGGTCCCCACAAATGCTGATCTTATCAGGAGCTGCTCCCTTCCGAGTCTCGGGGAACAGCTCCCTCTGTGCTTCGAGAACAGCTCCCCTCAGCACCTCGGGAGACGATTCCCTCAGGGTTTCCGGGGCTGCCAGGCCGGAGGTATCTCCACACAGCCCTCCCAAGGATTGCCCACTCTGCCAAGGTCCTTCCTCCGCCGCTCCTGAGGGGAGAGAGAGAGCTCTGGGCCGAGGGACATCCTCAGCTTCCCTCACCTCGCTTCCACCTGGAATCATCTGGCTGAGCAGTCACGACTTCCCCTCTAATCACAGAGTCGGCAGCAGTTTCTCTATAAAGTGGCTTAAGAAGCAGCTCTGAAGTGGAATTTTTTTATTATAGCACTGTATTAATACATTTTATCTCACAGCAACACCTGCTCCTTGTACCCACCCCAAGATTCAAAAGGCAGCAAAGCTCCCACAGGAATCAGTTTTGTTTCAAGCGTACTTTTAAGGTAAAACTCACGGATGTTTCTCTTTCCAACTCCATAACCCTGATCACGGCTTCAGCATCTTCCAGAGGCATCCGAATTCCACAGTGTGAGCTGCACAGTTCTGAGGACTGACCTGATCCTTGAGCTAGGCATCTCCTTTTAAATAACACAGATGAAGCTTCTAAGGACACAAATACTACTGCTTCCTCTTACAAGACCTCATTTTCAAATACTGAGAACTACCAAATACTGATGAGGCTTTAGTTTGACAGTGTCAATTGCTTCTGGAGGCTAGCAAAACATTTTGCTCATGAAGCTTGGGCAGGTAAAACACCTCTTCAGCTGTAAGAAAACTCATCCAAATTCACCTCGGAAAACCTGATTTTTTGCACAAACTGGTGAGACTGAGTGTAATAGCACCTCAAGGAGACTCTGCCCTTGCTCAGAACTCACTTCACTCACTGTGTCAGGGTATGACAAAGGATTTTGGAAGAATATTTGATGAAACAGCTGCTCTGGACAGAAAATGAGGGGCAAGCTGTGAACTGTCTTCACTGCCAGCATTTGGCAGATACCCAAAGCAAACAGGGACAGAAGCCATGGAAGAAAAAGGCAGGAAATGGAAGCTCTGAGTCGTTTAGTCAACAACAGGTAAGAACAAGACTTAGAGCCCAAATGGGACAACACAAGGTGTATGAGGGGTAGGTTAACAAGCATTAAAACCCAAGGATATTATGGACAGGGAAAGGTGGGGATGTAGAGGACACCCAATGTGTACCATTTCCAGCATGTAAGATGGAATGAGAGACTGAAGTTTGTTATTTGTTAGCCAGGGAACAGCTGTAAAAACCACCAGGAATCAGCTTCCAGCCAACCTAGAGCTTTTTTTTGTTGTTGTAATTGTCTGCTTTAACAGTTATTGGAGAGTATTACACAATACTGGTGTCTTGCTCTTGGGTGATTTTTCCAACATTTAGAATACTGTGTTTTTAAGGAATTTCTTCCTCTTGATCTTCTAAACTGAGAATCCCAGAAGGAAATCTGCTGCCCTCTTGAAGTCAGCGGGAAGTTTGCTTGCATTAAGAACTGGTTAGGACTCTTGACAATGTTTCACAGCTTGTAGAGAGTTCTCTGATACATTAGAGCTCGTCTTTTTCACTATTCTTCTTCAGGAAAGAAGTGAGGATGTTGAGGCTTTTCTGGAGCTCCTCCTTCTTTCCATCACTCATCTTGTTCTTCTCGATCAGCTTTGTGATTCGGGCGACTTCGTTAGCAGCAAACTCCTCTCCCTGCTCCAGGATCTTGCTCATAATTTTCAAGTATTGCTCCGCTGACTTCTTCTCGGTTTCTTTTGCTTTTCCTAAATTCTCCTGCCCCTTTTTCAGGAGGGCCTGGCGTTCAGATTTCTCTGTGGTGCTCACAAATTTGCTGGCCAGCACATCAAACTCCTTCAGACAGCCTGGCATCCCCAGGTAGATGCCATTACTCTTCAGCCACCGCTGAATAGCCCCAGCCTTGATTTCCCCACCATAAAGTAAGGGATTTTTAAAGTCACCATCCTGGAACAAGTAAAAAACAGGGAACTTTTCTTTGTCCAGCTTGTACTTCTCTCCCAGCTCAGTGTTCAGTTTATCACCGTAATCTGTCAAGGGACAACAAAACACAGAAAAGCACAGTTAGTCAAAAATTAAATTAAGATTCCCTCCCACACAAATATTTGCAGCCAGTGCTTCAACACGTCCTAATAACCTGTTTGCCAGGAAATCACAATGCCATGGAAATATCCTGAGCTGGAAGGGACCCACAAGGATCACCAAGTCTGACTTCCAGCCCTGCTCAGGAACCCCAAAATCCCACCCTGGGCCTGAGAGCATTGCTCAAATACTCCCTGAGCTCTGGCAGCCTTGGGGCTGTGACCACTCCCTGGGGAGCCTGTTCCAAGGAAATGCCACACACTGAAATAAAAACACCTCATTAGGTCATTTCTGCAAGGCAAACATTCAGTGGGTTTTCCAAAGAAAAAGCCTGTAATGGTGTTTTGCTGTGACTGGGAGAGTGTAAGACATTGGCAGGATCTTTCGTATAAACCCCATCCTCCTTATGGGAAATCAATGCCCTTTTTCCTCTTATTTTCCTCTTTCCATTGATTTTATCCGATTTTACAGTGAAATAAGAGTTTTTCCTGTCTGTGTGCAGAGAATGATTTGGTTCTGACAGCATGCCAAGCTACAAGATGTTTACTCATCTTACATAAATAATATTTTTGAGGGCAGAAAACAAAGACATTTCAATTATGTTACTTAGAATATTCCACATATGTTTAGAAATATCAGAGTGGTTAAAACTTCACAGTTTGATAATTAAGCCTCATTTTTTAATTCAACCTACAAAGCCAGAGCATGTCAGGTGACAGTGATCTATTCTTCACTCTTTTTCTCTGAATTCCAGTCACAATCATACTGAGTTAGAGCAGCCACAGTGCAACAACCCCTTGCTGTGCTGCCCCAGGGTTTGCTGCATGGTATTAATCGCATTAAATATTCTTTGTCTGACCACAATTGTGGCTAAAATGTGATTCTTGTAAGGTCTGTTCCCTCACGTGGGACAAAAAGGTTTCTCTCAGCAAAGAAGGGAAAAAAAAAGACAAGAATTGCTGGGGATGAGGAGGTGGCAGCAGTTCAGCAGCGTGGGCTGACTCCTCATTACCCAGCCCAGATGGATCAGCAGCTCTCCCACGCACAGCCAGGCTCAGCCAGGGCAGGAGCTCCACTCTCACATCCACCCCCCACCCCCAAACTGCCTCAGAACCTGCAGGAATCACCCTGGAATTTATCCCCTCCTCACCAGCCCACACTGCTTGCACATACTCAGGAGTTCCTCACCTGATATTCCCACTTCAGCCACCAGCAGATCCTCACTGGAGCCGGAGCTCTCCGCCAGCTTCTTAAACTCATCTTGTTTCTCACCATAGGGATATTGTGTGTCAAACTTCACAAGGACAAACTTATGCTTTGGAATAACCTAAAAAAAGAAGAAAAAAGGGGAAAAGACAAAATTACTTCACATCTGAGCAATTTACAAGTCACCAAAAGTTGGTTTTATTGTCCTTTTTTTTCCTGTGCAGAGGAAAATGGAAATTGTATGTAATTATGGCCCTTCAGAAATGACTCACTGTTGTGTGGAGGAAAGATTGAGCTTTGGGTGTCTGTATTCCTGCACCAGATGATAAAGATAGTACGTGGTAGGGTTGGGGGATCTGATAATGCCTTTAATTATAAGATTTGCTCATTGCAAATCTGACTGGCATCTTGGAAGAAGATCAGCTAAAAGATTTTAGGAAATGTACTGTCATTCCAAAGTGTCCCAGCATGAGAGCTGCGCTCTTGGTTAGGAGAGGAGGCACAGGGAGGCAGTGGAGATGCTGGAGCTGTTGTACTGCCTCAGGAAATGGAGAATTCACACTTTAACTGACTCCACTTCAACCTTGCTCGGCACAAACGATGCCTTTTCCAATTAGCCTGGCAATGGGCTCTGTCACCCCTTGAGGGATTTTACCCATGCAGCAGAAGACCTTGCAAAATCTCTTTGTTCTAGCGAACAGGTTGTGGTTGCACCACAGCTCCCCACCTACACAGCGCTCCGCCAGCCCTGCTGAGGCACTGCACATCTGTGTGCACAGGTGGCTGCAGGCTCCGTCTGTGCCCCGGTGGGGAGCACACCAGGCCCTGGGAAGATGCTTTCCTTACAAAGTGATTAAGTGAAGGGGAAAAAAAAGGTGAAAAAACAAAGCGCCTGTTGCTATTTGATGAACAAGTGAAACCACCCAGCAGCGCGCGTTCACGGCCCCGACTCTATTCCCGCACGGTCCTGCCCTCCCTCACCGGCACCGACAGCACAGCCCCGGGCCCGAGCGGCCCTGTGCTCGCTGTCCGAAGCTCAGGGGCCGCCGCTGGCCGAGGAGCCGCGACTGCGGCCGGACCTCCCCGCGCCGGTACCGCCGGTACCGCCGGGCCGGACCCCGGGCTCGGCTCCACTTGGACCGCGCCGATTGGCTGCCGGCCGCATTCGCCGCGTTCCCATTGGCTGCCGGCCGCGGCCNCGCCCCGCCCCGCTGCCCGGGGCCACCGGGGGAGCGGCAGCGCTGGGGGCGGGCCGGGGTTCCCACGCCGTGCGGGGAGCGGGCAGCGCTCACCGGAGCTCCGCGCCCCCGGGACAGCACGCGGGGCCGCTGCCGGTGAAATAAGGACAAGAAAGCGGCTTCCAGCAGCAATTCCAGAGCAGCTGAAGGCAGCGAGGGGGCAGGATGCAGGCTCGGGCCGTGCGGGGCAGCAGGAAGAGGAGCCGTGGAGGCTACATTTCCAATCAGGTGGGCACTGCCACAGCCCTCCCAAGCAGAGGTTTTTGTGCTGTCAGGGTTAATCTCAAGCACTGCCAGCCCGCACTTGGACACAAGGTGTCCTTATCATGGAAAGACTGGATGCAAAACAAGCAAAGCACGAAGAACAGACTGAGAGCTTATCAAGTAAAAGCACCGAGCCATCCACACACCCTCCCCCAGCAGACATCATTCTGCACCTAATCCCCAGCTGGAAAACAATGTGCATTTTGCCTCTTTTTCCATCCTCCCTCTTCGCAGCGTCTGCTTGTCCTGCACCAACATAATCTGGCTTCACCACGGGGTTTACAAAGACAGTGCAGACAAGCACTTTGATCCCATCCAGACCATCCAGGCAGAAAAATGAGGCAGCAATACTGATTTGTAACGAAACTGACTTTTATATAAATTATAAACCCATCCAGTTTAAAGCAGTTCAGTTGCAGTTGTGTCACTTAAGTCCGTAGAAGGCTGAGGCGTACATATCTCCTACAGTCATAAATTAACAATAATCAAGGAAGAGAAAGTTCAGATAAGGCTGCAAATACAACAAAAAAATCCCTAAATTTACTAGCCATTAAAATAAAGTCATGATTATCAAGGATTGCAAAATATAAATGCAAATTTTTAACAGTTAAAAAGTACAAAAATGATGGACAACACAAACAAGCATTGTACAGTTTGTCCTGTGTGTAGACAAAGCAGGGTAGGAGATTTCCAACCTTGATCTACATCAGACACTGATTTTAAGCTGAGAGGAGTTGAGGAAATCTGTAAAAGGATCGTGGCTCATGATCCCAGTAGTATAAAAGCAGTATTTTTCAGTCTGTAAACAGTAGTCTTGGTAGCTTCTTCTAGGTATGTTTTTCAATTCATCACCCAAAGAAAATCCGAAACAAACAAAAACAAATCCTAAGAGTGGAAAAAAGGGGAACAGCAGCAATGGGTTATAGCTTGAATTTCTTACCAGGTCTGTGTGGGACATATTCTGGAAGGGAAATGCTCTTTTGTAAGAAATATATAATATATTTAACTGTACACAATTTATAGGGGGAGAGAAATTCTCCCTCAACCAAGCCCCCAGTCAGTCAGTATGGAGTAATTTTTGTACACAGTTTCCTCCTAGAGAAACTACAGCTTGGGAAGAGATGGCCTCTGCTTTTAGAAACCACCAGAAGATCTGTGTTTGCCAAGGTTGTCATTCCCAGTGGCTGGAAGCAGAGAACAGCAGCTGGCACTGAGAACACTCAGGATTCCCTGTGCTGGAAGTGAGCAAGCCATGGTTCCATCCTGTCCCAGCCCCTGCCTCAGATGACACAAATCCCCCCCACAGTTTCTGTTCTGCTTTCAAGGGATGCAGGATTTTTTTTTTTAACCCAGCTTCTGCTTTCAGGCACACAGGAGGATTCTAAAAGCTTGGTTCTCTTAAACTTACATTGTCACCATTGCTAATTGATACAACTGAGTTCAACCTGGTGTAGCAGCAGTGGAAGGAAACTCCAGCCTGGATCAGCCCTGGGACTGTCCCCTGTGTCACCTTTGCTGGTGTTTGTGCAAAGCCCTCTGCAGTCAGAGGGAGGGGACAGGGACAGCAGCAGTGACTGACTAAGGAGGGCAGTGCCTGTTTCTGCCTCAGGGCTGCTCTGAACTGCCCCTCAGCTCTGGGGTGGGTTTTCACCCACCCTACATACCTGACAGCATCACTTCAGTCACCAGCTTGCTTTAATTTAAAGAGCACACCCTTCTTTCAAAAATGGTATTTCTATACAACATGATAGTTCTGTTTGTGGTTTTTCTTTTTTTCAGTAAAAGTATTACTATAAAACAGACTTAACACATTTTGGTATTCCTCCAGCCCAGAGCACTTACCAGACATTGTGATTCAACCATCAGGACATCCTTTACAATTTGACAACCTGCAGACATTCTTCTTCTTTCCCTTTCAGGATGGGGCAAAGCCAAACTAAATCCAGCAAGAGCAGCTATGGGACTTTTTCTTTTTTAATATAGGGGATTTATTAAAAAAATACTCTCATCAACACTCTAGCATTACTAACAAAACAGAGGAGATGACAAAGGCAGTCAAGCTCTCTTCAGACTTTAAATCTACACTTGGATACCTGTGGCTCTAAACCAGGAAATGAGGAATCTGCTGGGTCTGACCTGTCCCTTGTATTGCAGGTATATGAACTTTTTTTTTTGCCTATCAATTTAGGCTGCATTGCTCTTTGAACATAAAAAACCCAGCAGAAATGCAGATTCTGTGGGAGCAGATGATATGGTCACACTTTCTAACAGAAAGTTTCATGAGCCAGTGCTTGGATAATCAAAGTTCAACTGCAAAAAGCAAGCGCACAGGTACAAAAAGGATCTCAGCCTCAGACCACAGCGGAAGCAAAAGTTACCTCTGCCAACTTAAAACCAAAGCCAATAGGATTCCATTTCTATTAAAATATTGAAGTCTTAAAGTTTCAGTAATCTAAATACACTTTTTAGAAGTCATGACGTTGCTGTTTGACATTAAACTGACATGATACCAGCGCAGTGTCACACTTCACTGCAGCCATTATTTACAAGGTCTCTCTTTTATCTTTTTTTTTCTCAAACACCCATTCCCATTTCTCTCTTCTGAAGTTTGCTCCTCATCACACTTGCAGTTTTCCCGAGTTGTGCACAGACACCTCCTCCCTCCCGCTCTCTCCTGGAGGATCCTGCCCCAGCTCTGGATGATTCCCAGCCCACCACGGAGGCCTCACCTCTCCCTGATGGAGCAACACGTGGAATTCTGTCAGCAGGACCAGCTGGGTTTGCAGACACAATAGGCAGCTCCAAGCTGGGCTCATCAGAGGTGGCTGAACGTGGACATCTACAATTCCTGCATTTCTAAGGCAAGGACCATACAAAAATTATAAACACTGTATGGTGATGAAAATATCCTTGGAGATAGATGCTTTACACTGGATTGCTATTGCTGCTTCTAAAGACCATCTCCAGTTGGTTCTAGAGATCAAAAGGGAAGAAAGTGAATTTTCTCCTGCTGCAATATGCTTATGAACATGTATAAAAAGTGGTCAAACCCCAGGAAGGGTCCCTGCTTCTTTTATGTACAATAATTTAAATCAGCTCAATACATCTGTAATACCTAAAAAAATTGTTTCATGATTTTAAGTCCTTCATGCATTATGAGGAAGTTCTGGATTAAAGTGATGGTAGAGTGGATGTTGCTTCTGTCTGGGACTCTGGTGTCACTCCCCTGTGGAGTCTGTCAGGGACACATTGCTCAAATCTTTAGTTTTTTGATGGTATCGAGTCTCTTTTTCAGCAGCTCTCCAATTTCCTGAACTGAGTGGTGGTAACTGCTCTGGACCTTCCCTTGCACAGTCTTTGTAAACTTTTTTTCTTCCTGCAAAGCACAAAAAGAAATCACTCACTCCACAGCACCGTTTAAATCCCCCCCACTTTTAAACTTTCTCCAATATCTTAAACACCAAAAGGAAATTCCTGAGGACCACGGTGTTTGCATAGGGAATCTCACCTGTAAAAGCAGAGTGTCCTTGAGGGACAGTTCTTCAAGTTTTAGTGCAGTCAGAATCATTTCAAGCCCTTTGATATGATCTATTACATTGGAAGTTAACGTCTGGAGTTCAGTTACATAATCCAGGAAATGGGTAAATACAGGTGGCTATAAAAACAAACACAGGTCTTGAGTTTATAAACACATTTATAATGTCCATTTTATATAACTCACTTGGTAATATATAATTCTCTTCTTCCCACCAGTGCTGAGCTATAATTTACCAGACAAGCACTCCCAGCTGACAAGTTTACTGTGGTGCATTCCAGGCAGGAAGGTCAATGACACTCTAAACTGTATTTCTCATTAAAAAACTGTCACATGATGTCACAGATATGACATCTCACTGACTTTAAACAGCAAAAATTAGCCCCAAGTAATGATTACCTACATCAACCCCCACAAGTTTATGAAAACCAGTTCATGTTACCTATTCTGATTTTTCTTTCAGTATAAATAAGCTGTGATTAGGGGTGGGAGAAGAGAGAAAGAAATACTGTTTGTACCATTGCTACACTGCTTTCTTTTTTTTTCTTCTTCTTTTTTTGCATGTTGGATTTAAAAGGTCGGAGGACGCTGTCACAGTAACTCGATACCCACAGGGCAATGGAGATCGTCTGGAAGAAAGGTAAAAATTTGTTCTAAGTTGCATTTACAGGAGGCTTCTCAACTCATTTAGTGTTCCTGGTAAAACTCAGCATGATTAAACAACAAAATCCCTCATGAACTCTCATGAGTGACTGAGACCAAACTTTCAATGTTTCAGTCCCAACATTTCTACCCCACAGTACTCCCAAATTTCAAGTTTCTAAAGGGAAGGAAAAATACCTCAACAAAGAAGACTAAGTTTTCTAACAGGTTTGGATGAGTTTTCAAGGTGCCATCTCTGACTTCAATCAAATCACCTTTACATTTATTGAACAAGTCTGCAAAGAAAAAAGAAAAGCCTTATTAGAGGATGAAGTGATCATCTCAAATGTGCATTTTCTGTACACTGTGTATCTGAGTGCAGCGTGCAGAACTGGCACTGACCACTGGGATCATAATGAGTCCTCTCCATCTCCTCTGAGCTCTGGCTCATCACAAACATTTCCACAGCCCTGGAGAGCCCCCCTGACCCAAGCCCCAGGAGAAAGAGCTACTCAGGCTGGGAGAGAATGCACTGAAGGGCACAGCACGTTCTGAGCATGCAGCAGCCTCAGCACACAAGCCAAGGGCAATCCCAGCCTTGTTCTCAAGCTTTCACCACAGCCCATCCCTGCAGACACCCCACAGCCATCCTCAGACAGCCATGAAGCTCTGCCTTAGTCCTGTTCTTGAATTACCATTTACCTGTCAGTCGTTCTACTAAAGACTTGAAACTATTCCCTATTCTTTCCTGGATTTCTGCTGAATCTTCTGAAAAAAAAAAAAGAAATAAAAAATTATAAGCTACAAACTTCTGTTATTTTCTGCTTCCAGAAAACCAAGAGGCATTTAAATGCAATTCAGTGTCAGTACTCAAAAGTAAATGCAACTGCTTTCAGTGAGGAGCCAGCATTACAGCACCATAAACTGTAGAAAAATGAAGACTTACATAAAACATTAAATGAAGGCACTGGCTTTCAGATAATTTAGTGTCAGACAGAAAATTAACACATAAGTAACAGTTTTGAGTCCACATCCTCCAACGCCCAGCAGTTTTTCAGACTAAACAGAGACATGTGGCTCCCTCCCACCACACACCACAGCAACATGGTCAAACCCCTGCCCCAAACACTTACCTAAGCCATTGGTATCTAGTTCATAAATATCACTAACAAGATAAAACAAGCTAGTCTGGCACTGACAGCTGCCATTGCTGAAGAAGCCAGCCATTCGGGTAGGAGGAGGGCCAAGGACAGGATACTAGGCAAGAAGCAAAGAAAAAGATAAAGGTGTTGCAGCTTTTCCTCACCCCACCCAGTGCCTGGCACATCTCCCAGTCAGTCACACACCACAAACCCAGGGGCAGTTCCGTGCACTCTGCAGCCTGCACGATGCATTCACCATCAACATTTGGGGAGAGCTTCTGCCTTACTGGTACCTGGATTTTTTGTTCTAGAAACTTCTTCCCTGAATCCACCGCCGCTTCCAGCTGCTGCAGCAGGGCTCGGGTGGTGTCAATCTTGGAGGAGACACCGTTCTCTGCAGTCTTTTCAGAATTCTTTGGTTGGATGGTGTGGCCAAGGGTTGGGAGTGCGCTCACCAGCCTCAGCGTTAACGACCGGATTTGCAACCACAGCGTTTCCTCCTCCAGGGAGAGCTTCCGATGTTCCTCAGAAATGTCCCTAGAGAGAGGCACCAAAGCTCTTCAGGCAAATGCTCCAGGAACAAAAGCTGACCCAAAGCTCCCCAGTCCTGTGTGATGAGGAAGGAGTGGTTGGAAATTCAGAAAACTTAATATCTAAAAGGACAGCACTGCCGAATGTGGGAGTTGGTGCTTCAGTAACCCAGCCCAAGGAACACTGAAATATGGGAATTGCCCTGGAAGGAATTTCTTTGCTACATGTGAGTTGAGGATATTTCTACTCACCTGTCTTTTGGATCCCAGCTAAACAAGACTGTTAGGTCTCTGTTGTCACGCAGATCTTTCCATGGAATGTCATCCTCCTCTGGGCTCAGACTCATGGACTTTATACTTTCTTCTAAACTGGTTGATCTGTAGGTAAGAACAAGCAGCATTAAACCAAACATCTGATCACTGCAAAGGGAAACAGCTCTCTAACAGACCACTGTGCACTGCTCAGCTCTTCCCTCTGTCAGGAATGTGACACACACAGCACTGACAAGGATGTGAAGGGACAGCAATCCCAGAAGTTGGAAAAGTCCTTTAAGATCACCAAGTCCAACCACCAGTGCAGCACCACCATGGTCACAGTGCTTTCCCCCATGTTTTCTGAACACTTCCAGGCACGGTGACTGCCCTGCTTCCCTGGGCAGCCCATTCCAATACCTGACAACCCCTTCCATGAAGGAATTTTTCTAAAACCTCCTCGGTGCAACCTGAGACCATTAAAAGCAGAATGAATCTTTAGGGGCAGAGCTGCATCTCTGAGATCTCTGCAGGTGCAGCTCCCCAAGGCCTCTCTTGGCCCAGTCCCAGGAGCTGTACTCACATATTTGCTTCAAGTAGGAGATCCAAGAGCATCCGCTCGGTGCGGACCTGCGCGAAGTGGAGGGAGGAGTTGAGCCTGTTCCTGAAGGCGATGAACTCCGGGATCTTCTCAAACGCCCCGTACTTGTAGGCTTGGATGATGTACTCTGAGGTCTGCAACACAACAGCACCAGCTCTCGTTAGACTTCCCAAATTAGGAGCAACCAACAAGGTCACTGCCAGGGAACTGCTTTTCTGTGGTTTTTGTGAGCCCAGAGGTGCAGGGCCTGGCAGATCCTCAGTCCCTAGGAGGAGCTTGTGCTTCTTCTCCAAGCTTTAAATTGGAAATGCCCAGACGCTCCATGGGCAGTGAGGTTTAACAACCAAACCAACACCAAACCACATGTCACATTTCATGTCACTACAATGAAAAATATTTCACAAGGAAGGGATGCTTTTGGAAGGCTTTTTTTTCTTCCTTTTTCTTTTAAATGCGTGATTCAAATCATTAAATCATCATTTCATTGTGAGAAATCATTCCAGGCAAAAGAAATATAGCCCAGATTTTCTGGAACTGACTTGGATGTGCATCACATATCACCACAACATAGATTAAAAAAAAATTACTCACACATTTTTTGTTTCTCTATTTTATTAGTTTTGAATGCAGTATCACACAGTGTGTATATGGCACAACACAAACACCAAAGGAAACTCTCAGTGTCCATGGGATATTTTGCTTCCCCTCTGATGAAATGCAGCAATACAAGGCAGGCAGCCAATACTTCACTTCAGTCCAAGCAATCTCCAAAAAAAGAGATTTTCATGATGAAGGAGCCTCAGACAAGCAGTGTTTTAATGAAAATGTCTAACTGCAGACACAGAGTGAACTATTTCTGCTCCCAGCCATGAGTGATAGCTGAGTTTTTACATCAGAATTACCCCACAACTGAGAATTTCTGGCAAATCAACTGTCTTCTTCTGAACAAGGTTATGAACTGCACTGAAGATGAGAGGCACCAAAAAAGGTTTCTGCTTAACTGAATTCTATATGGTCCTAACAGACTCAACCTGTCTGGAAGGCTCTGAGAGACCAGAAGGCAACACTCACAGATCCAAAATACCTTTTTTTTTTTCCCTCCAAACCAAGAAATGTCCTCTAGGGAGTTGTCTGTTTTTTCTTCCCCTAAGTAATCTGCTTATCTGCACTGAATGAAAAAAAAATATGCCAAATATTCAACAACATACCCTCTGATCAACAGCCTTGCAGAGGTGACTGTCAGTGACTGGGCTATGGGCTCTAATTCAACTGCATCCACATGGTTTTTAAATGCCCTCAGGACACGTTGGAGTGGTTTGCCTGCAGTATCTGGAGAGATTAAAGATGGATGGACACAAGAAAATTAGAGAGATTACTGGTGATTCTGCAGAGCTGTGGGAGGACTATCTTGAGGAGGATAAAGTTGCCTTTTTAGTTTTGGCCAAATATAGCAATGCTGCCTTCTCTCTCCTCCCTGTCCTTGGCATCCTCTCCCAGAGCAGGAATAGTGGCAGGATTGCACAGCATCCTACATGGCTGTTACTCATGGGATCACTCTGACACAGGATCCACGTCAGGCTGGGAAGTTCAGCAAGTCAGGAGAACGGATTTATCCAAAGCAAGAAGTCTGATTCAGGAGCTCTATTTTTATGCCAGACTTCATTTACATCCCACACTTCCTGCTCCAGGCAGAGTCCCACACACAGCTCTGTGCTGTGACATTCCAACTATCTCAGCATCAAGGGAGGGGAGCAGGCAGCACCAGAAATCTGTAAAAAAAGAACTTTTAAAGGACAATCCCCTTTGATATTGAAGGTGTGGTTACAGGGCTGGAGGGGGAGCTGCTCCCTGAGCATGAAGGGGCAGCCCTGGCAGAACCAGTGGCACAGAAACTGCGAGCAGATCCTGACCTTGTGACATAATTTATGGCAAGGAATCATTCTTCATCCTCATTCCTGTCACACCACACTCCTCAGGGAACAGCACCCTGAACTGAGCCTGCTCCTGCTGCAATTCCTGGTTGCAAGAAGAGCTTTTGAGTCATCTCCCATCAAAAGGATCATAAGGAGACAACCACTGGAAGTGTCCAGAGCACAGAGACCTGAGAGCAACATCAGCTCATGGTCCTTTGCCTGCAGCACCATCTCCAAGATATGATGTGAGTGGTTCCAGAGTCCCATCCTCATCTTGTCCCATGAGGAATTCTGTCCTCCTGCTGCACCACTTCTGGCCTCTTGAAATCCCAGTATCTGAAGGTGTAGCAGCAAGGCAACACCTTTTTGGGATTTCTGGAACACGAGCTGTGTTTTCCTGGCAGCAGCACCTGGAATGCAGCCATCACCCTCCATGTACAGATGCTGAGCCACTGAGACATCCAGATCTTCTCTGCCACAAGCACCTCCATCATTGATGCCACAGGGAATAACCTGCTCCCAAGGGAACCACACCTCAATTAGCTTAGATTGTTTTCCATGGAAAGATGATTTCTTGATGCTTTACAACACAGTGTTCCCAAGCAGAGGAATCACATCCAGAAGTTTTTTCAGTTCACTTTTCCACCTGGTGCCCAGCAGTCGTGGGTTTCATTCAGACAGTTGGTTCCAGGGATGTTTTTCATTAATATCCAGCAAATGACTTTTAAACTAAGCTGAGAAGTTACACCTCATTAAAAAAAAAAAAAAAAGGTGTCTGGATCCAAGGTTTCACTCCCAGGAATCCAAAGCCTCTTAGCAAGTAGAAAAAAAAATGAGCAATTGAGGGATGCAGAGCAGATTGAGCTCCCATCCTTTGAACAACATGTGAATATCCCAGGAAAACCTCTGTGTCAGCTCACAGGAACTTGGCACCTGCACTCCAGGCACAGGGAAATGGCAATGGGAATCCTGCACACAGAACACCTGGGCTGCCAACAGAGCAAGCTGCTTCCTCTGAGTGATTTCTGTGTGAGAATCTTCACTGCTCAGTACAGACAATTCCCGTGTTTTTATCTTGCTGGGAGAGTAGGAAAGAAAATTGTGTGACTGCAGAGCCTCTGGAGCAAACTTAGCCAGTGGCTGACTGGCAGATTTACAGCTGGATTGCACCTTTCTTTTCTAGGAAGTAAAAGTAATCTTTTTCACCTACCTCTCAACAGTGCAAAATAGAAATGTGTGTAAATAAATAAAATACAAATACACAGGATATCCTGTGTAAAATACAAACACACAGGATACATTCCCACCCCTCAGAATGGGATGGCCCCTTTAAAGTGAAATGCACCCCTCACCATCCACTGCAAACACACAGCTCCAGTGTTTGTAACAAAGGATTCAGCATGTGGCATCCCCATCCTGAGCCATCAGCACTGGCTGCTGTGTAACTTTCCAAAATGCCAGGTTTGTGACAGCAGCACTTATTTCCACTTCAAATTTTGCATAAAATCACAAGCATTAATTTAAAAGCAATCATGCCTGTTTTATGAGGAGCATTAAAACTGCCTTTAACAGAAAGGAAGCTGAAACAAAATCTCATGTAACAGTAACTCATAAATCCTTGTAGTAGAAAATGCAGGTTGAGGCAACCTTTACTACAAAGCTGCACCTACTACCATTCTTAGTTATGTTTTAAACCACTACATTTGCACAGGGCTTCTCTAAGACACTTTGCTGTGTTACAGGGTCATGGGGGGGATTTCTTTCAACTTACATCTTTCTGGTTGGAGTGGAAAAACCTGAGTGCAAAGTTGCAGGATTGGGAAGCAGCAGCGTAGTGGCCCAGGGAGCCGGCGTAGCGTGTCAGGAGATAACTGCAACAAACAGCACGAGGCAAACGTCAGCCACTGCCCTGGGAAGCAGCTGCACAGGACACATCTGGGCATTTAACAGCATTAACAGCATTCATGGGCAAGTTCAGCCTTTTAGCAGAATGAATTCTCAATTTTTGAAAAGCAGTATGCGAGGGCTTGGAGTTTTTTCTTCACCTTAAGGGTGCAAGAGCTGCTCAGTGAGAGACCCCCAAGCACCCCAGCCAAGGACTCTGGGTGTGTTGGCTTTCACTGGTGCTCCCAAGCTGGCACACCAAGCTCTGACTGGCACCAGCCAGCCAGTCATTTCACCCATTTCCTTCAGATTAATTAATACTCTAAAAATCCAACACAGATCAAAATCACACGGTGAACACACCCTACAGAGAGTGAGAGCATGCAGCGGATGCACCTCCCAAAAATCCCAGAACACTTTTTGCACAACAGCACATGACAATGTGACAATCTGCTGAATTCTGGGTGGCAAAGGATGCTGCAGAGCTGTCAGGAGGGGTTGAGCAGGGCTGGTTATTCTCAGTATGTACCACCCACCCGATGGTGTCGTGCTGGATGTGCTTGGCGTCGAGGCTGGAGTAGAGCTCCGAGACGGGCTCGAAGGCGCCGAGCCGGCAGTAGATCCGGATGAGCAGCAGCTTAAACTGAGCATTGGAGGGGCTGTGAGACAGCCCTTCCTCCAGGAGGGTCAGGCACTGCCACACGGCTGCCTCTTCACCTGGTGACACACACAGCACAGGCAGGTGTGAGCAGGGACACAATTCCCTCTCTCCCCGCATTACGCAAAGCTCAGGGCGCTGCTGGGACTGCAACGCGCACATGGCCCAGTGCAGCACCTGCTCTAGTGCTCCAGCTGCTCCCTGACGGAATGCTGGGGAATAATCCCTCCCAGGGAATGTCTAGCTCACATCTGCACAGAGCACACTGCAGGCAAGAGACCTTCCCTGATGAATCCTGGGCTGTTTGGGAATTCCAGCTTGCACTGGCAAAAGAGCCAGGAATTCAAGAGCCCACATCCACCTTCCTGCCAGAAACCTGACCATGGATTTACTCAGGTTAAAGACTAAATTTTCCTAAATTTTCCTCTGATAACTACATGGAAGGGCAGGAATATACACATGGACACTCAGCACTGGGCACTGTGGGATTAACAGACTAACACAAGGAGCAAGGGTGGAGTACAGGCAAATTTAATTCAGAGAACAGGTCCCAGCAAGTTTAGAAACAAGGGATCCAAAAGGCAAAGTATGCCAGGAAGAGAAAGAAACGCTCTCAAAACATTTCTGGTATCGGAAAAGAGTTGGCAGCAGAACTTGTGCAAAGGGAGAGAAAAAAGGAATTAATCAGAAAAATTAAATCTCTTTAGAGGTCAGTGAGACTCAGGGCAAGCTCATCAGAGGGAGCCCTGAAATACCTCATATTGCAAAAGAAAAATAAAAACAACCCAGAAAGCTCCAGGCCTGACAAGCCATGCCAGGCACTCATTGGCCACAGGGACACAATCTCCCCTTCCCAACCTCCCACAGAGATATTGGAGCAAGGCACAATTTTGGGAACCTACCTTCCAGCCACAGATCAAGCAGCAGGTGAACTGCAAGCAGGCAGTAATAATCTGAAAACTGTAGTTCAGTTTTCAAACAAGACTTCCCTAAAAAGAGAAAAGAAAACAGTTACCCTTGAATTACTAACAGTGCTGCCAGATGAGCTCAGTCAGGGTTGTTGAGTGGCACCCTGATCAGAGAGAGCACCACAGTTTAATTTATAAAATCAGAATTGTCTTAAAATCCAAACTTCACACATCACTGAGTGGCCTTTGGGACACTTCAAACATTGACATCTGCTGGTAGAAGAACTGACTCCACAGCTGCCAAATCTACAAATTAGTAATTCCTGACCACAAATGTGTGCTATCACTTCAGTGAGAAAACCCAGCTTTGCTTAAAAGCAAAGTAAAAAAAAAAATCCTGCCAAGTACAAACTGATTATCTGAACTACCCAGGAAAGCCTCATTTATTTTTAAGATACACAACTGGAAAAAATAAAAGGAACCACAATTCAGGGAAGGGTAGAATTGGAAAGGAGAAAGCCAAGTTTTATCAGTGTTACAGATTCTCACCGAACTCCAAGCCGTGGCGGTATCTCAGCATCAGCTCCCTCACCACTGCCAGCTTCTGCTTCTTCTCCATGGCGTGGTAGATCCCCAGCAGCCTGGAGAGCTGCACCACACACAGGTGCTGCTGCAGGGCCTTGATGTCACCCGGCAGGGCCACCTCGTTCTCGGCCGCCGCCACCAGCGGGATCACGTCCAGCAGCTGCCGGATGAACTGCAAGGGAAACCCCGGGGGCTGCAGGGCTGCACCACACGGTGAGGAAAAATCACCTCCTCCCTCCCATCAAACCAAAAAAAGCAAGGTGGAAACATCCATGCTGATGTCACACTGAGGCCATGGTTCAAGAGCAGCCTTTGAGATTTTTTTTTGAGTTGCTCGATATTTTTTTTTGTTTGGTTGCTTGGGGTTTTATGAAGTTACATCAAGCAGATGGAGAAAGAAGAATCAGAGGAGGGTTTCCAATTCATTGATACACCAGGGAGTTCAAGCACCTGTTAACACTCATGGTAATAAGTGATGCAATTAAAATAATTAGTTACTGACAGGCTTCTCAGTACACTTCCAGGCAATGATGGTTTTGCACTGCTACATTTTCCCTCAGCTCTGAAGTAATGTGCAGTGCCCAGTGAGGTCATCAACTCTGATTCATTACTCCTTTTTGGAATTAAGCTGCAAGAAAAGCAGCTTCTCATTGTTTAGTTTTGATGGGAAACAAAAGACTCTTCAAAACTCACAGGGCTGGGCAGCAGCTTCTTGCTCTAAAACCCAACACTGTCTGCAAACTTAAATCCAATGAGTTCAGTTTTGCTACACTTGGTATTGACACAGAAGAACTGCATCAAATGCAAGCCTGAGGCAAAAAGCTCAGGA
This sequence comes from Cisticola juncidis, assembly GCA_013400215.1. Classification (NCBI taxonomy): domain Eukaryota; kingdom Metazoa; phylum Chordata; class Aves; order Passeriformes; family Cisticolidae; genus Cisticola; species Cisticola juncidis. The sequence continues at coordinate 29,868 of VXBR01011231.1, forward strand.
GCAGCACCAAGCACAGCACACACCAATTCCAGTTTTCCCAAAGAATTTGATGAATGCTGTGTTGACAGATCTTTTCAGTTTGAAACCCTGCCAATCTGAGCAAGGTCAACCACATCATTGGCTCTGCTCTCCAATTTACACCTCTAGGAAGTCAAGGTTGGTGTTGTGACCATTTTTTCTGGACTATCTCACATGTCAGGGGCCCAGCAAGATCACGATCTCAGCTACTGAAGTGGAACTCTCATGTCAAAACTCATCAGCACCTCAGCACCACAAAACCTCCTCAGCTCCTCGTGTCCTTGACCAAGCTAAGCTGCTGCACGTGCTGCTTCAGGGACAGCCAGAAAACTACCCAATGCATCAGTCTGACACAATAGATATTCCAGAATATAGTCAGTAAATCAGCAGCAGTTTTAAGGCCAGACAGAAAATTTCAGAGTCATGGTTTTACAAGCATTGGACAAAACTGGAGTCTGAACTATTATTAAATATAATTTTTCCACTCCTGGTTTTGAATTTTTCCTGGAAAGCTAGGATGAAACCTAACAGGGTTTCCTTACAATGGAATCACCATTTCCAGGACTAGGAGTTCAATATCCTGCTGGCCACATCTCTTGCCAGAGGGCTAAAATCACACCTTTAAACATAAAATATCAGCAACAGCCATCCCTGCCAGAGCCACTGCTCTCATCAGCACTGGGGCTGTGGGGAGAGCTTGCATTAGGAGTCAAAAATACTTTAATAAACCAAAAGAACCTCCCTACCTACGCTTTGTTTACCAACATTTTATCCCCAGGCTCTGGCTGATCCCAGATTCTCTGCCCTGCCCAGTGCTGATCCCTGGACACAAAGGCTCAGACAAACACTGGGGTGAGGGCAGAATTCCCAGCTGCTGAAGTCACTCCAGGCTGCTCATGACTCTGCACAAATGGGCTTTGCAGAGAAACTCTTTTCCAGAGAGTTTTTTTCAGAAAGAGATGCTGGAAAAAACTGCCATAGGTGCCTCCAAGACCCCTGGATTTGGTGAATGTGTCCCTTCTTTGGAACTGCCAGCAAAGCATTTGTGCCATGATGAGGGGAGAGCTTCTTCCCATTAAACAGAAACTTTGAGCTCAAAGCACCCTGACATCTCAAAAAATGGGAATAAAAATGCCAAAGGAATACCAGATCTGAGACTCTGCAGGATCAAACTCAGCTTTAAACCTCCAGTAAAAATCCTCTGAAATGAAACTTCTCAAGCCTTCAGATGTTCATACTTTCTACAGCACAAAGAGTTCTCTGAATTTCAAGCAGAAGGTAAAAAATTGATGTTTCCAGTCTTTCAATATAATCCACAGGTATTTTAAGATAAAGGGACTAGAGTGCAAAAAACCACTGCAGTTCCTGCCACCACTTCTTGGCATTTCCTTACCTTTGTGTACTGGCTGGGCGGGAGGAGATCCACAAACACTTTGAGATCAGTAAAACAGCAGGGCTTGTCCCCAAATTTTTTGAAGTACTGGAACATTAGTTCTTCTGGATCACCTAGGAAAAAGGCCAGGTCACTTTTTTAACACCCTCTAGTAGAAGTGAAATCTGTAAAATCACTATGAGAAATCTTTGTTTGTGCTTTTTTGCCCTCTTTTCAGAATTACAGAGTGATTTAGAAAACAGAGCTGCCCTACTGCAGATTTTAACAGAGGCTCAATGTCTCTGGTAACAAGGACACATTAAAAAACCCCAAGAGCTTCATTCAAGCTCCTTTAGCAGATAAGAGCTCAGCAATCCAGACAGGCACACTCAGCCTCTGCTTATCTCACCACAGCTTCTTTTGGGATGGAAAAGCAAAAGGAATTAGGAAACAGCACAGATGTTGCTCTAATCACACTCCCTTTCACAGATTCCCTAAATGCCATTTTGTGATGCAGGTTTTTGAAAAGCAAAACCCAACCTTGCTGCCATACAAACTTAAATCAAACCCCACCCAGAGATTCCAGTGCTAACAGCAAAGCTTTCCACCAGGAATAGTGTCAGTGACTGGGTGCTCCTAAATCCCTGATTTTGGGATTTTTCAGGGCTGGTTTTTCCAAGCCCTGGAGCAGTCTGCGAATACTCTCCTTTCTTCAAAGTTCATCTTCCCATGCTTTGAAAATCCTTTACAGCTATCTTTCCCAAATGAAAACTGTATTTAACTCAGAAAGTTTGTGCTTTCTCTCCATGAGATGAGCTCCTCCTCCTTACCCAGCTTGTACTCGTCGTTGCAGCCGCGGTGTCGCAGGCGCCTGATCAGCTCCAGCTTGGCCAGGTACGGCCCCCGCAGCGGCCGCGAGCTCTTGGACTCCTCTGTTATCCTCTCCTCGATGAAACTCACAGCCTGCTCGATGGAGAAGTGCACCTCTCCTTCCAGAGAGCTGCAACCACAGAAAAAAGGTTCTTGGAGAGCTCCCACACCCTCAGCACACTCCCAGACAGGGAAATGATGGATTCGCCAACTCAGTCACCACAGAAAACACGAGCTGGGAGATTCTATCATGTACAAACTATTTCCATAAACTATTCCCAGCCTCCAGATCAAAGCAGGGAAAACACACAAAACAAAGCAGGGAAAACATATCATTTCGGCTCTGACATCAAGAAGTCACTCTAATATTGAATATAGGAACCCAAACAATTTGCTGTAGCACAAAGAGAAAACAAATCCACAGCAAAATTCTCAACTTACTGCTCTTCCTCTGCTGGAGGCGTCCAGGATTCATCAATGAGTTGAAACACTGAATCAAAGTAAGTTATATAAAACTGCCAATCATCTGAGCTGAAACAAAAATCAGGCACAGGACAAAATTTAGGGAATTGCCAAAACAATTAACAGCTAGAATTACATTACTTGTCAAAGCTAAATTAAGGAATAACACATAATCATATTACAGAAAAAAAACAATTGTAATCATAAAATTGTTTCCCCTTGAAAGGGTCTCAAATCTTAGGAATACCATCATCCTGAATTTCTGGAAACATATTAAGCAAAATCATTTCAATTCAAAACTGAGGCAAGCTATGAACTCTCCTCCTAAAATTCACATTCCAGTCAGAGCTCAGCATCATCCCCACAAAACGTGAATATTTAATTTATATCTAACATCAGAGTACAGCTAAATTCAAAAGCAAACACCACATCTCTCCTGACAGTTCTGAGACAGATTTGATCCCACTGGAATGTTCTGTCTCCTGCTGCATCTGTTTCAAGCATTATATGTATTTCCCATGATGGGTCTGGCCAAATGGGAGAAATTTAGATGTAAAAAATTCAATGTAAATCATGGACAGGATGAGAACTGCAAAGTCAGAGCTAGACAATCAGCACAGAATTTAGAAATGAGCTAAACAACCTTTTATTACATTAATGTGTTGCTAAATTCTGCTTGAAAAAGCAGCAGCTCCACTCCTGACCCAGCCTCTCCCTGTGACCTCCACCATGCCTGGCTTTGGAATGCAATCTTGGAAAAAGCTTCCTGAAATTTTCCTATTTTAACCACAAAAGCCACCAAACAAGGCCATTCTCAAGCACGTGGGGATTTCTGTTCCATCTTTTTGCAGGACTGCAGGAATCCTTTCTCACTTTTTGAGCAGCAGCCTCCTGGCCAGGGCGTTGCACTCGGGCCACCTGTGCAGCTTCTTGTACATGGCCATGCACTTGTTCTCCCGGCTCTGCAGCTCGCTGGTCAGCTTCTCTGCAGAAAAAACATGGAAAACTCAGCCCATCCCTGCAGAAACCCTCTTATTCCAGCAGCAAACCACCAATCTCACACAGCAGCAGCCCTCAGAAAGATTTCCCATGGAAACCTTCACATCCCAATTCCAAGCGCATTTTGATCTCCTCTAAAATGCAGATATTGAAGACTTTTTAATTTTGAAGATGGCAGCTACAACCAAGAATGTGATCCAAGTTTACCACTGCAAAGCTCAGCCCTGGATAGTTTAAATACCATAAACCAAGCAGGTAAAACCAGGTTGAACAAACACCTTCAGAGTTTACACTGAGGTTAAAATTTGTGCTAAGTCAGGCTTCCTAACATTTTTCTTATTTTTGGAAGCAGTGGACAAGTCTGAAGCGAAGGGGAACTGCTGCATTCTCCACACAATTCTGATTTATTAAAGAATAAATTACCTCCAAGTTTTCCCCTCACAACATCTAAGGCTTCCTTGTACTTCTCCAGACGTTCCAGGATCATGTAGTAAAGTTCCACCTTAAAAGGAAAATCAGACTGCAATGAAATTTGCCATGAAGATCATACCCAGGTGTGCTAAAAGACAAGATAGGGGATACCAGGCCTGAAAAGCTATCTTTAGTATCCCAAAGGGTGAAATACTCAAATTCAGGTCTTTTTCTCCACTCCTGGTCCTCAGGTTTTTCTTGGGGCCTCCCAGAGAGCAAACAAATCAGTCAAATCAAACACCAAAAATTGCCTCAGCCACAGGATTCTGAGCCCTCCTAACCCCCTGCTTTTGGTTTTCCTTCTGTCTCCTACATTCACATTTAATTCCAAAACACTGCTGATTATTTTAAGTTTTCCAAATTAATCAGGTTCCCTTAACAGTGCATTCCTTGCCTCAACAGAATTCAAACCAAGCCTTACTTCAGCCTCAGCTTCGATTTTGTCTTCTTTCACCATTTTTTCCACCATTCTCTCAGCAAGTGGCAAAAACATCGTCTTGGAGAGGTTTTCATCCTGTGCTGAGATGGACTGAGGAAGAGAGGGATTTTTGTAACAGCTCAGCAAGGGTCTGTGGTGTCCCACCCACTGCTCTTTTCACTTTGGAAAAGGAAAAAAAACCACCCCAGGTGCTCCAGTCCCTCCCAGCCACCTGTTTGGAGCTGCCTTCTGTCACCTGAGAGTGTAACTGCTCTGGGAAAAGGCAGCAATAAAATTGGAAAATCTCATTTTTGATCAGATCAACCAGAGCCCTGAGCACGCAAACCTTGTGGTAAAAACATGGAGCCAGGACACTTCTGTGTTTTAAATGGCACAGCATTTTACAGAATGTGATTAAAACCCTCCAAGCTTATTTTTGTTTGATTTTGTGTCTGATTAGTGCCCAAATGTGCTGCCTCAACCAGCAGCAGCACAGCTGATCTGTGCCTATTCCTGCAGACTTGCTGCTAATTCCAGAGCTCTCAGTTATTCCCTCCCAGAGCTTTTATAATCTTGTTAGAGAGGCAATTCTGACTGAGAAACTGCAGATAGTTGAGGATTTATTCATTATCTCTGCCAAAATGACAGGTGGATTTTACTGCAGATCAGAGAATAATTCAGAGAATGAATAATCAGAGAATGTATAGAGGTGGCAAGGCAAGAGTTAAATTGGATTATAAAAACACCTCATCATTTATTTTGGACCACAACAATAATGCTACTTAAAAAAGGCTCTGTCTTTCTCCCAGCATCACACAGAAACAGCTCAAACACACATTTTACCCAAAATCATTGTGTTTTCCCCCAGAACATTTCTGCAGCAGCACTGGCACTGCAGCAACAACCAAACCCAACACTGCACACACCTGCATGATCAGGCTCATCACGGACCAAAAATAATAGGGATTTTTGGGAACAATCTTATAAAGTGCCATTCCAGCCTGAAAAACAGAAGACAGGAGTTTCATCATTCCTGAAATGGATTTATTTCCAAGCTCTCGTGATGGGAGCGGACAACACGGGGTTTGCACATGGGAGGACTTTTCCCTACTCGTGAGCTCTTCCCTCCCTAACACACATCCCTGAGGAAAACAGAGGCTGGAAATGTTTCCAAGGACTTTGTGTGGGTCTGACAGGGACCAGCAGCAAGCACTGATTGCCTACAGAGATGCCAGCTTTAACTGGAAGTGGTGACTCCAGGAGGAAGCAGATTTTTTCTCTGGGAATGAGGGAATATCTCCACAGCAAACCCATCCCTGCCTCCAGGAACCAACTGCCCTTCAACACTCACATCACACCCACTGAGACCCCCAAATCTGGGGTCACCTCCACGTGCAAAGCAGAGGGAGAAAAGGTTGAGCAAAGAACTTGGCTGAATCAAAGCAGAGCCAAAGAATTCACAATTTTCCCTAGAACATTAACAGCTATTCCCAGATTTCCCTCACAGTGCCTGAATGTAACAAAGGACAAGACTTTTACCCCTACAAAATCTGTAATTAATTTCAAGAAACTACACATAACCACTGGACTCTTGTGCAATTCCCTCAGCTGCAGTTGGCATTTTCCAGGATTTTCAGCTGGAATACCCCAGAGCACAGGACACTGGGGTTCATTTTCATTCCATTATTTATTCTATTATTCCATTTTCATTTCATTATTTTATTTTCGTTTATTTAATCAGTCACCACCAAACTCTTCACATCCCTAAATCCAAAAGCACAGCCCAACACCCCACTCTGACAATGTGATATTGATAATCATGATTTGATTCAATTGATATTGAAAATGCTAATTTAATGAGATCCACATTTTTATGTCACTTCAGACATAGAAAAGGTCACATTAATATTAATTATTGTTATCTGTGGCATTTTCTCCACTCATGATTGTGATCCATCACATCTGAAGTCTGGGTTGTATCATGAGGTTTCTCACTTCAGGTACACCAATAACCCCTTTCAGTTATTTAAGCCAAACCTGTGCAAAAATTCAAGTCACAGCAGGAACAAGAGGGAGTTTAGCACTTATTTCTTGGCTCTCTATCCTAATTTTCACAGAAGAGTAAGCATGCAGGCCTTGAAAATCATCTTCCATTTACAGGCCATCTCCATCCCCTTGGAAGGGATGAAAACAAAACCAACCAGTGTGACACTGTGCTGCCAGCTGAGAGGGGATATTTCAAGTACTTTTTAATTTTTCTTCACTGAATGAAATCAATACAAGTTGTATTTTACATGCTCAAGTAAGAACATGGGGAGGATTTATCTTCCTAAAATTAGCAGGGAACTAAGGCCAGAATTAAGTGAAAACACAGATCACAAGCTCTTCCTAGATGTGTCTATTCCAGAATTCCTTTATTTTGTACTGTCAGTACAAAACCATAGCTTTAAGTAAACAAAACTTCTGTCTTCAGATAACCCAAAAAATGAGGTTTAAACCTCTCTAAAAACCAACCAAGAGTTTAACTTCTGCACTAACTCAGCTCAGCTTTTTTTGGAAGATTACTCAGAACACATAAATGAGAGTAAAAGAGAAAAATACACTTTAAACCAGGCAGAACACAAATTGTTGGTCATACCTGTTGCATTTTCTTGTATTCTCCAACCCTGGCGTAGGCCATGAAGAGGTGGGAGTGATACTCTTCACTGTTGGGGACCTTCTTCACAGCTGCCTCATAAAGTTTAGTCACCAGCTCAGCTAAACCAAAACCAGATGCTAGAGTTAAGACCAGCTTGGGAATATTTTACAGCACAGCTCCCCAAAGAGCACCAGGGATGCTCTGAACAGTGATTAATTGCATTCATCAGCCCCAAAAATATTGCTCTGTCCCCCAGGCACTGCAAACATCAGGCAAAGGAGGAAAGTGCTTAAAAAACTCCAAACCAACCTCAAAATAGATTTAAATCAAAACAGAGTTCAACAGCAGCAGCTGAACTTTCAGGAGAACTTCAGGTCTATTTTTAAAGTTTGTGTGTTTTTGAGCATTAAACTGAATGAAGGCTTCTCCTGCTGGCAGAATGACTGCTCCATGTGAATTATGTATCAAAACAAACACTTCCAGAGCCTAACAGCAAATTAATTATTCTTATCACAGGTTAACTCATATTAATCATATCCTGCTATTTCCCAATTGCCTGTATCAGTACTCTAAACAATTATTTCACACTCTACTTTTTAATAACAGGTCTACCACAACCAAATACTGATAGTACAATGTGCAAAACTTTCTCTCATTTTTCTCATTCCACATTCCTTTTTTTACACAAACAATTGTACCTCAGAGCAGAAACAGAAAAGCAAATGTGATTTGTCTTTCACACAGTTTCTACATCCCTGACACAGACACAGAAAACATCTGATTACAATTTTCTTGCAGGACCAAAAGTGGAAGTGCCTCACACCCACCAGTTCCTGAGTTACAAACCTAAAAGTTACAAAGCTCAGCTTAATGGAAATTGTTAATCACAGAGAGGCTCTTGTCATTCACAGGGGTTTATGGTGAAGTCAAAAATACACAAGAAATGTTGGTATTACTTAACAAATGCTGCTTTAATTCCACAAACACACACAAATAAATCACTGGGAGAACTTAAGCAATTCCTTTTTTGCAGACTGATGCAAACACCCTTTTCTGAAGCTGTTTCACCCCTTGATCATTTCTCCAGCAGTTCAACAATAAATATAATAATAATATAATAAATATTAGTGGTGCCACCACCAAACTCCACAACAAACATTGGCTCCACCACACCACACTCCCCAAAAATCTGCCAGAACCAACAACTGTTCAATTTGCAGAAAAGCAGGATAGGAGGTCTGGCATTTTCAGAAAACCACAGGAAACTCTGCTCCATCACTGCAATGCTGATGATTCAGTATTTTGAAAATACAAACCACTACAAGGAACCTGACAAAGCTGATGTGGCCAAACTGGGATTCCCTCAGGAATTCCCTCCTGTTTTTCACCAGTTTCCTGAGGCCTGAACCCCTTGACTACATCACACCCTGTGGGATTTGTCATCCCTGTCACTTTAGTGACAACAAATTCCAGAAGTTTCATTAACAAAAGTGAACTCTCAGGCTGCTGCATCATTATCAAGATGCTTCATTTAGGACCTGCTACAATCATGTTCATAAGAAGCCTGAATGTGGACTTTTTTTTTTTTTTGTTTTATGAAGATTATTACAGCCTTACAGGCATCACTTCAATTCTGAGTCTCTTAACAGTCTCTCTCATACATAAATCCTGGATTTTACACATTTCCTACCAAACTGTGGGGCACAAACCTTCTGGAAGAACAAAAATAAAGATTTCTGGGAGAGGAACCAACTCACGTCTGTGCATTTCCCGGTAGAGAATGGTCAGTGCTTGCAGGGAATTATCATCTGTGGGTTCAAGTGCTGCTACTTCTTGTGCCAGGGCATAGGCTTCATCCTGCTTGCCAGTCCTCTGCAAGCCAATGGCCTTCAGCACCTGTGGACACAGCACAGGCAGCTCTCAGAGACACAGTCTGCATTTGGAAACCCTCTCACTCCTGCTGGGAACAGCCCAACCACCTCATGCCCTCTGCAGAACTCCAGGGTTTATTAAACTTTTAATCCGTGTGGCTGGAGAGGAAAACTCCCAAATGAAACAGCATCAAAGAGGGGATTTGATTTCTTAATAGATGGTGAGGTTGTCCTGAGGCATCACCACATGGGTTTCTGCACCTGGAGGCTGCAAACTGACCTGTCCTGCCAATGTTCCTTGGTTTTCTTTCACTAAGTGGACAGAGAGAAGTGACAGAAACGAGATTCAGGTCAATGACACTCGCTGCAGATTTGGGAAGCTTTCAAAATGTAGAAGTGGAGTGAACTGCAGAGGGAAACCCCCAGGGAAATGAGAAAAACAGAAAGAGTCACATGTTTGGGAAAGGGAGGAACAGAACCCCTCTCCCTCAATAGGGTCACAGCAAGGAAGGTGGAGAACAAGCAGAACAGCAAATGCCTCCAAAATCATGGAATCCTGGAATGCTTTGGGTTGGAAGGGACCTTAAAATCATCCAGCTCCAAGCCCTGCCATGGGCAAGGACACCTTCCATGGACCAAGCTGCTCCAAACCAGCCTTGCACAATTCCAGGGATGGGGCATCCACAGCTTCTCTGGGACACTGTTCACCTTGTGATGTTTTCCTCAGACATTTCCTCCCAGGGAGGTGTTGTGATCCAAACTCCTGCAGATGGGTACCCCAAACCCAGGGCTCCAAGAGGCATTTTTAAAGCCCAGCCCATGTGCCAAGGTCACCTGGAGTGGTGCTGACAATCAGCCCAGGTGGCACCAACACTCCAGCCCTACCAGGGCATCTGTACAAGTTCACAGACAAACAAAATCCAAGTGAGCAGGAACAGAGAGATTCCAGAGGGCTCAGAAATCACTGTGGAAGCTCCCAGAGAAAGGAACACCCTGAGACTGAGGCAGAACAAGCTCAGTGCCCCTCAGCTCCACTCACCTTGGCACAGTGAAGGTCCTTGTGCTTTTTGAGCAGTTTATCTGCTTGCTGGATTGCCATTTTATTATTGCCATTATCCAGATAATCTGCAGAGGAAGAGCACACACAAAATCACACCAGAACACCAAGGCCATTCTGGAAAAGCATCTCCAATTTTACCATGGAGCACCTGCTGTCACAACAGCAGCACAAAACCACATTTTCCCTGTGCAGTTCCTCCTAAGCCAAACATTCAGGAAACTGTCATTTCAGGGATAAAGGATTCATCTCGTTGTACTGGTTTTAGTCATTCAAACAAACAAGCTTTTGTAATTACTCCACACAGATCATTACAGCAACAAAAGAGACCCATAATAGAGAGGATTCTGCAGCAACAGCTCTTTGCTGGCAGCGCAGCTCCAGTGCTTCAGCAGGAAAAGTAGAAATTCATTTGGTGTCTTTGGGAGACTTTCAATGACTTTCAACAGGCAGGAGGTTACAAACCAAACACACACACACTGCAGCAAAGTGGGAAACACTTGTCCACACCATCCATACCTCAGGCAGAGCAAACCTGTCCCTCTGGAGTACCACTGCCCCTCCACCAGACTGGTTTTGAAGACACAACTGTGAAGCATCAATATTTCCTGGAGGATATCCCACTACCCAGTGAAAGTTCAGCTGCAGAAAACCAGCTCCAGGCCATTTTCTCCTTTTTTATCTCACAATTACTATTTTCAGAGTGATCTTCATGTTATTACACAATTACAAACGAGCAGTTTTAGACCATGACATGACCTTTATGTGCTGCTCTTCCCTCAAAAATTCCTCCTTCCTCACCAAAGGCAGCTTTGCTGCTTCCAAGGGAAGGAAGGGGCTGCTCACACTGCTCTGGCTCTCTCCTGCCAGTTAGCTGAAATGACATCACACACATTTTCCTCATCAAACCTGTCATTCCCATGATGAGCCAGAGCTCTTTTACTGAGAGCTGACCCTTGGCAATCCTCAGCACAAATTGTGCATCTATTCTGATTTACAGATTTATATTCTACAGCTTCCACATTGCTCCTCTGGCCAGCTGGATGCTGTATAATTAAAACAGTTAATTGGGCTCCCGAGCCCATCCACAGCAAACCTCTCACCAAAATAAACATTGTTGCACGAAATCCAGTTTGAAGGCACAAGACACTGTCTTTCCTCACTGGGTATTTCAACTTGGGAAAACCTCTGTGTCACCTTTAACATGAAAACTTTGGGGATTTCTCAGGGAAGAGGTTCCAAAGGTGTGGAACAGCACATCAGAGGCTTCTTGCTTTAAGGCTCTGTCACCCAGTTTAGTGACACACAAATTATCCCTCACGCTGAGCTGCCTGACTGGGATTAAGAGCTGTGCCAAGAACATCTCAGCTTTGGGTGTCCCAAAGTAAATAACCCTCAAACCTCCCTAAACCACGGCAGAATGCAGAGATTGTATTTTCCTAACAAGTCAGATTGCTGGAAGTCAAAGCAGCTTCCAAAGGAAATGAAGCTAAAGGAAAATAAACTTCAGCCTGTGCTAGTTCATAGTTGGGGATGTTCAAAGGCTGGAAATGCAACACCTGAACCTTCAGGTGAAGAAGAACAAGTCAAGATCAAAGACAACCAAAGCTGTCGAGGAATCCTGGGGAACCACAGCACAAACCCAGGCACACTCTGAAATCCTTTGGCCCTCACGCTGCTGATGTGGGGAAGCTGAGTGTTTATCACACGCTTTATTTCGGGTTCTGCAGCACCACAGCCTGAGATCAGACCTTGCACTGCAGAGAATCCTCTCCAGAAGGAGCAGGAAGGAATTCTAAAGCGCTCTCCAAAATCAACACTGAGAGATGCTCAACATCATCTGCTTCGGTACCAGCTGAATTTACCCAGATTTTTCTATTAATACCATTTCTTACACAGGTTATGACAAAAATAACTGCTCATCAATGAAACTGCCAATCACAGCACGGACAGAAAACTAAGGGAAAAAACCTTAAAATCGTTACATAAAGACAAACTGCAACGAACACTTCTAATCGAACAAAACCATCTTCCTCCCTCTCCCTGCAACCCATCGCCGACTCAGCCTGTACTGCACCATCGCTCTGCCCCAGCAAAGGACATCCCAGAGCACGGCCAGCCCCAAACCAGGGCAGCTCTGCGCGTCTCTAGCGGGGTTTTTAACCCTGCTGAAGAAGTTAACACCGATTTCCTCAGTCTCTATCAAATCTTCAGTTTTAGGGACGAAAGGATACCGTAGCCCGGGGAAGTGTTTTCCTTTTCTTTCTCCATATTTGCATAGAGCCAAGCTTTGCCTCCAACCTCTGAAACAACCCCAACAGCACAGAACACCCTCGGACAAACATTCCGGGACACAACAACACCGGACAACTCCGAACGACACCGTCCCCTTCCACTTCTCTCCTGCCTCCCAATTAATTCCCCCAACAGCGTCACCGCTCCGTGCCACAACATCCAGCACAACTCCAGCGCATCCTGCAGGGATGGATCCCTCCCTCCCCGGCTCCTCGGCGGCAGCGCGGGGAGCGCCGGCCGGCGTCACCTCGGCTGCGAGCGGCGCCGGCTG
>VXBR01011231.1:42863-120168 GCA_013400215.1 Cisticola juncidis
CGGGGCTGTGAGGGGAGCGGGCCCGGCCCCGCACGGAGCCATGGCCATCGCGGCCGTGCCCGCGGCCGAGTCCCGGCTCTGCGGAAACTGGTAAGGCCGGGCCGGGTCGCTGAGGGTCGGGGTCGCTGAGGGCCGGGCCGGGCCCGGGTCGGTGAAGGATGAGGGCCGGGCCGGGCCGGGCCGGGCCCGCTCGGTGAGGGATGGACTCGGTGAGGGCCGGGCCGGGCCCGGTTCGGTGAAGGATGAGGGCCGGGCTGGGCCCGGGTCGGTGTGGGCTGGACTCGGTGAGGGGCTGGGCCGAGCCGACCCCGCCGTTTAATCGAGGTACAACTCTCTGAAATACCGGAGACCACCGCAGGGCCTTTCTGTGAGAGTTTGTGCGTCGGGTTTCCCTTCTGACTAAATAGGAGGCTAAATAGAAACCGAAACGTTCGGATCAACACCCAGGCTCGGTTTTCAGAGAGATCCGCACGAAGTGCATCATTCCAAGTTTTCCTTCGGCAGTTCCGTGGCTCAGGAGCAGAAATATAAAAATAGGATCGGTAGGCAGTGTTGTTGCGGAAGTTTTTCTCTTTGATTACTTCTCTCTGCAGAGCCCCAGCGTTGGTAATCAGTGGCTGCTAAGGAGTCGCCTCACAATAGAAGCAGCTAAATAAACTAACTTTTTCTGTAGTTGTTTTTCCCCAAGAGACATCAGAATCCAGACCGTTTCTTGCAGCATCAGCCTGGTTTTGTTTGGTCTGCGCAGTTCAGTCGCTGCTGCTGGACTTTGTTGCTTTGCCAGGCTTTTGGCTGCCTGGGATCTGGCAGGGGAGAGAGCTGATCAGCTGTGGCTTTAGCAAACAAAAGGTTATAAAATTAATTTAGGTGTCTTCGAGGTGGATTTCTTGGGAAGGGCATGATCCGTGTAGAAATGATGCTGCCTGTTTGAGCAGGAGTAAGGGCTGAGCCCGAGGTGCCTCAGTTCCTTTTGGTCCTTTTGTGTTTGGTTTCAGGACAGAAAATGGGGATCTTAGAAATGAGGTTGGGGTGCAGAGTTGTTACTGCTGGGGCTCTGAGCAGCCTGCTCTGTGGAAGGTGTCCCTGGGAGCTTTAAGGTCCTTCCCAACCCAAACCATTCCATGGTTCCATTATCCTGGAACAGGATCTGTCAGGTAATAAAAAAGCAGGGTTTGACTGCTTTCCAAAGCACTGTTTGACCTCTCAGAGCCAAGTTATTTTCAGGAAGAAAATTTTATCTTCTCAGATTAATTTATTAACTTCAACCCTGGCAATAACTTGTTTGTGCTGCAAGATTTGCTGTTCACATAAGGAAATAAATCCACCTGGATTTTATCTTAATGCAATGTGACTTTTGCATATTAAATAGATTAATATCCACCTGTTCTGGAACCTTGAGGCCTGGCTGAGCCTTTTCTCTCCTCAGTTTAAACCATGAATTCATTAAAATCTTTCTTAGCATTTTTTTTCCTGTGAACAACTGCTTGGATTTGTTGTCAGTGTGTTTCTGCCCAGTAACCTCAGCGACTTTCTCACAGCAAAAAGGACATTCCCGCAGTCAATTTCATCATCCACGAAATCCACTGCAGAAGGAATATTGAAATATGCCCCTACTGCAGCGACTCCATCCCAAAATCTGAGATGAAGAACCACATTGAGGCTGAGCACGTGCAGGTGAGAGACATCTCTGCCCTGGAACCGCTCATTTCTGTGCTAATCCAGCTCACCAGGTCTCTCTGCTGCAGGTCACCTGCAAGTGCAGGATGAAGATGGAAAGCAGCCTCCTCAAGGAGCACCAGGTTGGTGGGTTTCATGTTCTTGAGCCCTTGTTCCTCTGATTCCAGAGCTTTTCTGTCAGCCAGCACCTGGATTCCAACCTGGGGCTTGTGCATCCTTTTATTGATGCACAATAAACTTCCTAAACTCACCCCCTCTGGGAGAAGGGATTGGAAAAGTCCTGGAGCCACTCAGGGCTTCATATCAAAGGGTATCTGTGATAATCGGTGATTTTTTTGTCCTTGTCAGTTGAAAAATAGCTGTTTAAAATATGATTGACTTTTTTTCATTCCTTTACTGTTTCATGTTTCTGCTGGAGCCGTTATGTGACTTTTAATAACTCAATCTGTCCAAACAGACTTTAAAAATAGCCTGTAAAATAAACTAAAATAGGCCAGAGTGGGATTTTCTGAGTTCTCAATCCAGTTGGCTGCTGTCACAGACAATCTTGTTATAAATGTCATCCCTTCCTGTGGGCTCCTTTAGAGACAGCTCTGGAGCTGCCACCTCAGCCTGCTGATTGCTGAGGAAAAAAGGATTTTCTTTGGAAATCTGTCCAGTTCTAAACCGTGGGAGTAGCTAATCCTGCCTGTGTGTGCGTGGTGCTTTTGGATTGTAAAACAAATGATGGTGTTTTATTAGTGCAGCACTGCAAATATCACGTATTTTATCTATTTTTAACCCCTTTTGAAGGGCGCCTCACCTGTTGCTCAGTTTGGGGTGAGGAACATGTACAGGCAGTTCTTGCTGAGCAGTAAATGAGCTGTAAGCTCGTTCCCTAAAAACCAGTGTGGATTTTAGCTCATGGAATTCAGCTGGATTTTGGGTCGTATCTAAAACCCAAACCCAGAAAGCTCCGTGTGACCCTGGCAGGTTTAAAATCACGTCCTGAGCATCTGAGGAGCTTCAGCTGTGCCCTCCAGCACTTCATTGTTGCTGTGGCTTATTCCAGATTATTCCTTTGCATGCAGCGTAGGGCACAACAGAGATGTCCAAAGCCGAGGGATCTCGGGGTTCCCGGCGGGCTCAGTGACCCCGTGTGTCTCCCCAGGCCTCGTCGTGCCCGCTGCGCCCCGCGCTGTGCCAGNGAGCAGCCGGCAGGGGGCAGGTACCGGGAACGGGCCGGGGAGGGACAGAGCGGGGAAAAGGGGATTGGAGCAGTGTGGGACACAAAAACTGCAGGGACAGAACCCCTAAGGGACAGAGCGGGGGAAAGGGGATTGGAGCAGTGTGGGACACAACTGANTTCTGTGACATCCAGCTGGCCTTCAGCAAGCTCCCGGAGCACGAGCTGTTCTGCGGGGCCCGCACCGAGCCCTGCGGGCGCTGCGGCCGCCTCGTCCTGCGNCTGAGGGACAGAACCCTTATGGCACAGAATTGCAGGGACAGAACCGAGGGACAGAACTTAGAGACAGAACTGTAGGGACAGAACCCCTAAGGGACAGAACTGCAGGGACAGAACCCCTAAGGGATAGAACTGAGGGACAGAACCCCTAAGGGACAGAACTGCAAGGACAGAACTGAGGGACACAACTGCAGGGACAGAACCCTTAAGGGACAGAACCCCTAAGGGACACAACTCCAAGGACAGAACCTTAAGGACAGAACCTTTAAGAGACACAACTCTAGGGACAGAACCCTTATGGGACTCAGCTCCAGGGACAGAACCTTAGGGGTAGAACCCCTAAAGACAGAATCTTAAGGGAAGGACCCCCTAAGGACAAGAACCTTAAGGGCACTGACAGGAACGGCACCGAGAAATCAAAAGTGAGAAAAAGTGGACAAAGGAAGAAGAACTGGCTGCTTGTTTGGTAGCTGGTTCAGGTGTGAGGTTCTGTGATTCCTTTCTGTGAAACTACAGGAGAGTGGATGCTCCAGAGGTGCCAAGTGAGAATGTTTGCCCAGGGAATGAGGTGTGAGCCAGGAGTGCTGAGGTGCCTGGGATAAAAGGATTTGGTAGAGCTGCCCTTGGCTGTGAGATGCTGAATTCCAGGGGGGTCCACATGTGAAATCTGGGGCTGAGTCTGATGCAGAGGGAGCTGCTGGTGGCAGGTTTGATCTCTCCCAAACTGACAATGTTTGTCTTTTGAAGGGGATGAGCTAGAGAGACCTGAAGTCCTTCATTCCCAACTTCCTGAGGACTGGAACGCTGACCTGGATTATGTGTTGGCTCTCAGCCTGCAAAGTGAGAATAATCCTCAGCAGAATCCTGCAGCTGACATTCCCAGGGATTTCTGGGAATACGACTACACCAAAGAGCCTGAACAACCTGCCCATCTTGGTGGAATGGACCTGTCCAACATCATCTCCTGTGACTCTCCAGAGTCCTTTAGCACATCAAACCACAGCAAAATAGGTACAAACACTGTTGTGGTGGGATTTATCCTGAAATTTGAGGGATTGGGAAAAGGAAGATTTGGATTTGGAATGTTAAAGATTACCTAGGTATTTTAAAAGGTCAAAATCAGCCATTTTGAGACTCCTAAAGCAAAGCAGCAGGTGAAGAAATAAAACCTTATTAAAAGTAGTGGGTCTGTGACCTTGGTAAGGAAGTAAAAGTGGTGGAAGGTGGAAGTAAAAATGGTGGGAAGGGGGATCTGGGGGAAACCTGGGGTGCAGTTTGTTCTGAGAGGAGAAATGGCCCCAAAGGGTTCAGTGATGCAGCAGGGGGTGTTTTACCAGACCCCACAGGGGATGTGACCCTTCCTTCTCCTGCAGACAAGGAGATGATCATGCTGCCCTGCGAGTTCTGTGAGGAGCTGTGTCCTGCTGAAGATCTGATCCTTCACCAGGTTTGAGGTTTCCCTGTGTCCTGGGGTTTGCAGTGAAGGCTTTTCTGTGGCTGTCACTGAAAAGGGTGTGGGTGACATGGGAAGAACTCTGGCATCTGGGTCTTTGCCAAGGAAAAAGGTTTTTCAATGTCCTGGCTCATCAGGAGAGGTGATTTTTCTGTGTTGTTTGTGTAACAGACAGGGTGTAACCCAGCAAGTGCCTTTGCCTCGTTCAGTAAGAGAAGTTCCTCTCCAAATCCATGGGAATTCAGTGGTCTGAGGGCTGGGGGCTCCAACAGGGCTGTCCCTCCACCCCAGCCCCAGGCAGAAGGGGACATCATGATCCCGTGTGAATTCTGTGGCATCCAGCTGGAGGAGGAGATCCTCTTTCATCACCAGGTACTGACAGGACAGGATCTGTTGGGTCACATCCCACTGTTCCAGTGTGTTTTGGGTGTTTTGGGACATTTCAGGAATTCATGGAGCTGTCCCTGGCTCAGATCTTCCCACACAAAGCTGTGGGATCCATGGGAAGGGTTGTGCCACACTGAGGCTGCTCCTGAAAAGAACTGGATTAATTTGAAAGCTCCTGAAACGAAACTAAACAAAAGGGGCTGGAGTTGCTCAATCAGAATGTTTGAGTCACACAGAAATTGAAGCCTGGATGAGTCAGCTGAGGGGAGAGAGGAGCACAAGGGTGAAACTGGGTGGGAGGGGAGGTGGAGAAAGGACTCCAACCCTGGGAAGAGTCCTCTGGAATCTGCTGCTGTTGCAGACAAGATGGGAGAACGCTGAGCTCACCCCTTCTCTGTGCCATGGTTCATTCACATTCTCAGTCCCAACAAACTGCTGAAGTTGGAGCTGGGTTGGTTGTTCTGGGCCTCTCCTGGGGGACAGAAAATTCAGTGTTCTGGGAATGAGATTGGATAAAACTCCAGGCTTATCATGGAATCCAGAGTGGTTTGGGTTGGATGTTGAAGCCCATCCCATCCCAGGGCAGGGACACCTTCCAGCAGCCCAGGTTGCTCCAAGCCCAGTCCAGCCTGACAGGGGGATGGAACTGGATGAGCTTTAAGATCTCTCCCACCTAAACCATTCTGGGATTCCACAGTAACAATTCCCTGCTCCCCTTAACGTCCCCAAGCGCTGCTGCTCCGCGGTGCTTGCCTCAGGAATGTTCCCCTGAGTGCTCACCTCACCTGACCAGCGCTGTCTGTTCCAGCACCACTGTGACCTGCGCCCTGCCAGCCCCGCCGGTGACAGTCCCGGTGGTGACAGCCCCACCGGTGACATCCCCGGGCAGCCGCTGGTGCCGCAGCCCCGCCAGGATAAACGGGAATCGCCAGAGCTGGCACGGAGACGCCTCCGGCACCAAGGTGTGGGCAGAGCACAGAGCACAGCCCGGGCTCCCTGTGCTGTCCCAAAACCCTCCCTGTGCTCTTGGGCTGGGCTTAGGGAGGGGGAATTAAATCATTGGAGCCATTGGGGATGCTGGGATGGACACCGGGGTTGTTCCCAATGTTCCTGTTGAGCTCCACGTGTTGTCCCTGCAGGAGATGTTTCTCCCTGGCACGCAGAAGGCTTTGGGAAGCTGGGGCTGTGCCCTGCTGCGGGGACCAGGCTGAGGACGGAGGTGGCCAAGTTGTCCCCTCCGGGGAGAGCCGGAGATGCTCTGGCCCCGCAGGGGAGGCCCGGGAAGGGGAACGGCAGCGAGGGGACACCGAAGGACAGAGGTGACTCTGCAGCTGGGACAGCTCCCCGGGCAAGACCTGCTCAGCACCTCCAGGCAGAAACCTTCCCTTCCAGCTCCTCCAGGGCCTCTCCAGCCCAGCCCAGGTAATGCCTTCGCCTTCTGGTCCATTCTGCTTCTTATGGTGCAAATCTGGATCCCCTTGGCTTTGCCTGTGGCTGAAAGGGTTTTCAAAGGCTTTCAGTGAATCTGGCTGGTGCTTACCTGAGTTTCAAACAAATTTAGGTTTTTACCTCAAAATAGAACAGACCCAGAGGTCACTGGGATAAAATGTAGGATAAGGCCTCATTACCTGTCCATGGGAGTGCTGTGCTCTCACCTGGGCTCTGAACAGGAGCTGGTTCTGCTGCTGAGACATCTGGGCAGGGTCAGAGGAGGCACAAGGGCCTCTCCCTCGACCTTCCCTGTCTCCCTGCTGTGCTGTCCTGTGTTCATCCAGCACGGGTGGCTTTGCCTCCTCTGAGGTGTCCCTGTCCCTGTCCCTGTCTGCAGCTCCAGCGCCGCCGGAGGAAGGAGCCTGGTGCTGCCGGACGGGCACAGCGGCCTCCGGCGCCGCAGCTCCAAGGTGAGGCTGCAGGGGCAGGACAAGGAGCTGCTTTTCCCAGCCCTCCCTTAGTAAGTCATATCTGAAAAGAGCATTTTTCTTTTCCCCTCTCCCAAGGCAAAAGCTCAGAGCGCAGCAGCCGGACACCCCGAGGAGTGAGCGCTGCCTGGGGAGCACACGGAGCCCGGCCCCGCTCCCAGGCTCTGCCGGCCCCGTTGGGCCAAGCGCAGGCAAATTCTGACACCCAGCTTCAGTTTGTAGGCAGTGACCACTTTCTAAATCTCTATTTTTAATCTGTGAGAGCAAACTTCAGGTTTTTATGTCTCTGATCGCCTCAAGCATCATCCTCAAGCATCAAACTGAGTCTCACCTTGGGCCCTGCCCGAGTTCTGTGTCCGTGTGGGCTCCTCGAGCCCTGGGGTGGGATTTGTGCCACCCCAAGCTCCTGTGTGTCCTTTCCTGGAGTGACACCAGCAGGGTCCATGCTCTGCCCTGTCCCCCACAGCAGGGCTGAGGCTTGGGGCTCCAGGGCTGCTCAGTGCTGCATTTTCAGTTAAAGCTTTTTGAGTTCCTTGGAATAAACTTTCTCTGATGCTGTCCCAAACCGCTGTGCAGTGCTATCTGTGCCCTGGGGTGACACAGCCCCTGGCTGAGGGCCTGTCCTAGCCCTGCAGTGTGAGGATCCATTCCTGCTGGTATTCCCTGTTCCTGTTGGAATCTCCAGACTCTGGGAAGTGGAGCAGATCCTGGATAACCCCCTGAGCATCAGCTTGATTGAGGAGGTGCAGCAGATGGCACAGGCAGGGCTCATGAGCCAGCCCTGGGGCAGGGTCCTTACCCAGGCCTTGTCTCGGTGCCAATTCCATCCCATGGGAGCAGCCAGAGCCCAGCAATGGCTGGAGGGAACTCCCTCCCAAAATAAAGACATTTTACAGGTGCTCCCACCAAATGGGTTTGTTTAGAGAAGAATAAAAGTATTTAAAAACAGGGGGACACCAAACCTCTGTTCTTCCCATTGCCGGGGAGAAGGGCTGTGGGAAGATCAGGGAATGGGAGCTGGTCCCTGAGGTTTGGGATGGATAACGGGGTGCTGTGGGTCAGGAATCATTAAGTGTGACAAATAATGACTGAGGTGACAGAGCCTGTGCTGTGCCTCGGGCACAGGGAATATCCCAGAGGAACAACCCCAGCAGTGTCCATGCTTCCCTTTGGTACAAAACCCTTACATTTTGTTCAAAGTGCACACAGAACCCAGCAGAGCGGGATTTCCACAGAGAAGCTGCAGCAGCAGATCCCATTCCCCAAGGAAGGACACCAACACCTCCAGGGATGTTAAGAATCTCCTTTATGCAGGTGTACACTCGATGGCCAAGAGCACTTACAGGTTAATGCCGTGTATGGAACCCAGATGGACACACACCAAGCTAGAACTAATACCCAGCTCCAGAGTTTTTCCATTGTTTAGTATAATTTTACATTCTGAATGAATATATATTAAAAAAAATAATAATAATCATCACAAACCAATCTTTGCTTCGACAAACAAGCCTAGTACAGACAATGTCAAGTTCATTTAAAGCACGAGGAATTAAGGATGATTAGAAAAGCTTCAATTAAAAGGCCATTTGAGCCACAGCTGAGCTGCTGCAGCACTTCCTTCCCAGGAGCATGGAATTAAAAAAAAAAAAAGCCAAGAAACTCCCACAATTCCTCTTGTGGGGCTCATCCTGTTCTCCAGAACAAACCCAAGTCGATGGAAGTTGGTTATTGGTGCACATTTGTCCTGTAGAAGAAGCTTCGTTCGCACGCCCAGGTGCGAACGGCAGCGACGAGAAGTTCGTTATTTGTAATCATAAATAATTAACTGTAATAAATACGGATCAAGTAACGTCCCAGCACACGCCCGGGCCGGGGGCAGGTGTGCTCCACTCGGATGTGCCTCCCCAAGGGACACACAGCAGCAGCTTCTTACTCACAGCTGGAACTGGAGCCTTGGGAACCGCTGGCACTCGGAGCCCTCCGGGATGGCCCCGCAGAATTTCGGGATTGGAGAGAGCCCAGAGAGGGCCCAGAGAGAGCCCAGCCCGGGGCCACAGCTCTGCCACGGAATCCATCTGGCGTTCCCCACGTTCCCTGCCTGGGAACGCTGTCCCAACGGGAACATCCCAGCTCCGAGCCGCCCCTTCGGCTCCCCTCGGTCTCTGTGAACTCCAGGTGTTCCCGCTTGCTCCGAGTGGTTTCTGAGCTACATAAACGCTTCTACCAGGAAATGGACGAGATTCAAGAGTAAATATTCCTCCTACACTGATCTGTTCCCTGGACAGGGCAATAAGCATTGGGAGGGTAACAGCTTCCTAACCACGGGGCTGGGAGACTCCGGATGCCCACGACTACCTACGACTGCTGCACACACATTCCCACTCCCACTCGCTCACGGAAGAACAAGGACACCCATCCCCAACTCACGCTGCCTCTCCCGCATCCACGCACTCAGCGTTCCCACTATTCACAATAATGTACAATAAATACATTTGGGATTCCCGGGAGCTGTCCTGGGAGCTGAAGGTTTGGTCACCTCAGCCGGGGCCTCCCAGGCGGCTCCGCGCCGGCTCACGGCAGCACCGATGGATTCCGGGACGGTCTCTTCCTCAGGACTCGGGATCCGAGGGAGCAGCAGAGCTGGAGTGTCCCGGGAATCCTGCTGAGGGATGAGACACCTGTGGAGGGGCCTCTGAACCACCCAGAACATTCCAGAGCACACCAGTGAAACCTGGAGCTGTTCCTGTCCGCGCTCACTCCCGGCTTTCCACACAAATCAGGAGCTTCCTCTTCCAGAGGGTGGCCTCATCCTCCTGCCGGGTGTCAGAGGTTTTTAGAATAATTTGCTCTTGGATCGAAGATTTTTGAGTACAAAAATGAGTTCCAGGTGTTTGAGCAACCCCTGGTTGTTCTGAGAGCTCGTTGGGAAATGAGAGAAAGTCCTGGATTTTCGGGATGGACTGTGGTATCTTACACCCTTTGGAGAGAAGCTGTTTTGTTCTGCTCATATTTTAATTACAATAAATTATTTTGTAGCTAAGCAAAGCAGACATTCAAGAACATCTAGGGCAGGAACCCAATGGAATCATGGCCCTTTCACTGTTCTCTTGGAAATTTTCCCAGAAGTGTTGAGCTGAACCCCCCAGTTCCCTGTGGCAGCCCCCGTGTGCTTGGTCAGAGTTTAAAAAATTTCAAGGAAAGTGGTGGAAAGGTGGAAAAGCAGTTTGGCAGCAAAGTTCCTGCTTCAAACCTCAAGCAAGTGCCACAAATCCTGCCTGTGCTCTGCTCCTGCCCACGCAGTGATTCCCTCCCCACACCCAAATTGGCATTTTTGTACTCAAAAACCTCTCGGGGAGAGCGATCCGTGAGCCTTCCCCTGCGAGGGCTCCTGGCCTCGGAACGCCCTCCCTGCCAGCACAGGGCAGACCCTTGTGGATTACAAAATTAGAAATGTACAGGTGGAAAGGCTTTTTCCCAAATTAAATTATACACAAACCGGTCTTTACTAAACTATCCTACAAATATTCCACAAACAAGGCAGCAAAAGAACCAGTCCACCACAAAGTCTACGAATACAAAATGGAAGTCTTCCGGGAATTACTGTAACAGGAAGGAAGGTTCAGGAAATAAATTAACCCCAGCTGACCCCCGGGAGGTGCTGAAGGTCGGAACTGAAGGGGTTCCAGTGGGCAGAGTCACGGAGTCACCTCCAGGCACTCCCTGCCCTGCTCAGCCGCTGAGCGGGTCCTCCCGGTAGTGGATGGCGTAGCGGAGCTTCTCCAGCATGATGTCCAGAGAGGAGTACTGCGGGAGCTTGATCATGAACATGCACGTCTCCACACGGATGTACCGCGAATCCGGGGAACCTGCGGGGAGCCGGGGGTTAAAAATCAACCCAGCACCTCCCCTCCTGGGGGTACCCAACATCCAGCCCCTGCCTGCTGTGGGTCTTGTGAATCGTAAACGTTTCTGTGCTTCTGCATGCCAGTATTTTCCCAATAGCTTAATAATTATAAAAGCATTTCAGACAAATAGCAATCTCTGCATCTCTACAGGGCAAAGTTTAAATTGTGGAAGCCCAGAAGGGTTGGAAGGGATCTTAAAGCTCATCCAGTTCCACCCTCCCACCATGGGCAGGGAACCTTCCACTGGATGCAGCTCAAGTTTTAGCTCAATTCTATTTTTACATCATTTAAACCCCAATTCTCTCCTCCTTTACCCTCACAGCCACCCGCCCCTCTTTGTCCCTGCCTATTAAACACCAGTTCCAGGGGGCTGAAGGCTGGGGCAGTGCTGGGAGCAGCAGCTCCTTCCCTCGGGAATCGCTCCGTACCTGCGGCGCCGTCGGGAGGCGCGATTTTCATGGGGTAGGGGGGGACGTGGGCGGTGTCGGGGCCGCCGTCCTTGCAGGGGCAGGTGAAGGGGATCCTCTCCTGGTTACAGGCAAACTTGATGAACTTGCACAGCTCCTCCTGCGTGAACATCTCCAGGGCGCTCCAGAAGAACTCAATGTGCTGGTCGGTCTCCATCAGCCCCACCTGGTACATGGTGTGTGCCTGAGGGGACAGGGACACGTCCACTGCTGCTCCCCATTCTCCCTTTAGGAATCTTCCCCACCACACTTCTAAATAAAGGAAGTTCTAACTCTCACTCCTCTCTCACAAGCCCCACCCTATCATCTTCTGAATCCAGTGAAATCTTAATAAACTTCCCTGGGGGCAAAGGGGTGTCCAAGCAGTTCCCCAAGGATGTTCTGGCTGCACCAGAAGCAGAAGATTCTCCCCTCCCACTCTCCCATTCTCCCTCCCACCTCCCCTCTCTGTGTCCCACAGGAGCGTGGCCAGAGCACCTTGAGGAATTCCAGGTTGATGTAGGGAAGGCCACAAGTCCTCAGCTCCATCTCCAGGGGGGTGAGCGTGGTCAGGAGCTGCAGGGGGATGATGGAGCCCAGCCCTGCCCTCACGGCCGTCATGCACTCCGGGCTCTGCAGCTCCCGCATGCGCAGGCTCCGGATGGCGGCCGCGTACACGTCCTTGTTCTCCCACCTGCAGGGACAGGGACCTGGGGTGAGGGAGGAACGCCTGGGAGAGCCCTCGTGCCCCAGCCCGTGTTACACATGGAAGGGTTTATGGAGAGATCCCAGTGTGGAATAATCCAGAGTGAGCAATGCACACTTTGCATTCCGATGCTTCCTCCTCTCCTCCCACCTGCCCATCCCTCACAACTGGGAGCCCCCACAGCTGGGACCAGCCCTGGTTCTGTCTCTTACAGAGCCAAGCAGCACAAATTATCCCAAATTCTGCCAGCTTCTCCCAAAGCAAAGCTCTCCCAGATCATCCCAACTCGTTACAAAAGCACCTCTGGAGAGGCTGTGCCTGGAGAACGATTCCAGAGATGTCCTGAGCACAAGGGGAGCTGCTCCTTACCCCACAGGGATGTGCCTGCCCCTGGGACACAGCTCCACCTCCTCCCCGGTGAGGCTGGGGTAGGTGAATTTGCAGCAGGGTTTGTTGGGGCAGTCGGGGCTCTCCGTTGCCAGGTGCTGCGAGGCGATCTCGGCGCACAGAGCCTCCAGCTCCGTCTCGTCACTGATCTGTCGGGGACAAGGACAGGGACTGGTTACAGCTGTCCCACAGCAGGGACTCCAACACCAAAACCCTGCTCTGGGGCTCCTGGCCTGGTTTAGCAACTCCAGTAAAGATTGCAGAAGCTGGAATTCCACCATGCCCAGCAGAACAGGAGCGTGGGAAACTTCTCCAAGGCAGCAGGAGGTAAAATCCTGCATCCAAGAGGAATCAACTCATCTCCCAACCCTGCTTCCATGAAAACCCCCTGGCTGCAGCAACGAGGGCAGGCAGCAATGGGCCATGGGGGAATCCTGAGGAAAAGGACAGAAAACGGAAAAGGGACCTACATTTTCGAATTTCTTGACGTAGTTGTAGGTGAGGATGTCGGCTTCCTGCAGATCCACGTCGGGATCCAGGGGCTCCCCCACCAGGGTCTTCCAGAAGGAGGGCAGCAGGTCCAGGGGCAGGGGGACGTCGGCGCGGATGGCGATGCCCAGGAGCTGCCCAAAGAAGTGGAACAGCTGCTCCTCGGCGTAGGTGATGGGGCTGGGGGTCAGGATGAACTTCCCCTGTGGGGAAACAGCACACAGGGCAGCACTGAGCAGCTGTGGCAAGGCTGGCACTGGGGAAGTGTTCCTGACTGGGACAGGATGGATAACATTTCCTTGGATACCAAAGGATATTTTGGATCCCTGTATTTTACACACTGCTATCACCTTGTAACTTCCTGATAAACCAACCCCACAAAGTTGGTTCCTATTTTGCCAAGCTGTTGATCAACACTCTGGATTTTCTGGACTTGTTACATCAGTTTGGTATCCAAGGCTTTCAGCTGTGGGATGTTTCTGAGCCTGGATTTGCAGAGCCAGGTTTGCTACACTGTTGGTCTTAAGCTGAGAGAACCAAGCTCTTTCCTACCCTAAGAATGTTCCCAGGAAGGAATTGCTGAGAATTCTTTGGACCACCAGCTTTATCTTGTTTTTAGAGAACACCTATTGCACAAAGTAGCACAGATGGAGCATCTTATTCTCCTGGTAACATAACAGATCTTTTGGTGACATTCCTGGAGTAAGGCCACAGAATAAAAATCCATGGTATTTCACCAGTTTGGGACAGACAACCTCTAAACCAGACAAGTGAACCTCACTCAGAACCCTGCCCAGGAGCTTTAACTCTACTCCATTTTTCTGCCTTTTCCTTCTCCAAGTACTTGCTGCACACAAGAGGTGCAACATGGGATTCACCAGCTCCCACTTCCAGCTCTCCCAGGATTTGGTTTCATGGATCTGAGGTCTCTCTCTGCACCTCTGACCAAATAAGTCTCACTCCTGTTCAAACCCAGCATTCAAAAAGATAAAAATCCCTCATTTTTGGCACTGGGATCTCACACCTTGTTCTTATTGACAGCAGAACTGGGGCACAGCAGGAGCAGGGAGAGGGAGGAGCTCTGGAGCTCTTTGCACACTTGCCACAGGAAGTGACGGAAAGATCCACCTGGAAAAGAGAGAGGGGAAAGCAATGAAAACACTCCTTTGTTCCCAGCTGAATTCCTAAGTGCTGCTTTGCTTCCCAGCACTCCAAGAACAGCAGGAATGTTTGTTCCACCAGCTGGGCTGCAGATGGGATTTGGTGCTGGCTCAGGAGATGGATGGGGCTGTCCTACAACAATGGGGGTGATGCTCCAGGGATCAGCGCAGCTGCTGAGCCACAGCCACAACATTCATCTCCTCACAAACACTGCCAGTGCCACCACAGCCCTCCAAAGACAGGAATTCCCCTTGGGAGGAGGCCCCACGGAGCCCTGGCTCAGCTGATGGCTCCCTCACTCCCTTTCCACCTCAGACAGGTGAGCTGGGGATGTCAGAACTCTTGTTCTGGGCTCACTCATATTCCCCCATGGATCTGCACCAAGGACCAGCACAGCCCACGTGGGTTTGGAGAGCAGAGATCCCTTTGCTCTTTGGGATCTGCCTCAGTACCCCAGGGAACAGCTCTGCAAAGCTGAATCCCCTCAGCCCTTGCCTAAACCCAGCCTCCCCCTGGTGCAAACACTGAGGCAGCACCACCCCAAAGAGAGCCAATGTCTGGGGGATCCCACTCTTTTCAATGCACAAGGGAATTCTGCTCCCTAAAGTCCACACGAGGCATGTCCTGGTGAGGAGCTGAGCTGTCCCTGGGGGTGTCACTCAGGCTGTCCCTGAACCTGCACACTGCTATGAACCTGCTGTCCCCACTCCCTGATGCCCTGTCCCCCCTCCCTGGTGCCCTGTCCCGTCCCCTCCGTGTCCCCACTCCCTGTCCCTGTCCCCTGTCTCTGTCTCCTGTCCCCTCCCTGTCGCTGTCTCTGTCCCATCCCCACTCACTGGTGCCGTGCCCCTCCTCGCCGGTGAAGCGGATGTTGAAGGCGTAGGAGGGGTCTCCCCCGCTGGCCCTGGCCCTGTCCCTGTCCCTGCCCCCTCCTGTCCTCACTCACTGGTGCCGTGCACCTCCTCGCCGGTGAAGCGGATGTTGAAGGCGTAGGTGGGGTCTCCCCGGCTGGCCCTGTCCCTGTCCCTGCCCCGCCCCTGTCCCCACTCACTGGTGCCGTGCCCCTCCTCGCCGGTGAAGCGGATGTTGAAGGCGTAGGGGGGGTCTCCCCCGCTGGCCCTGGCCCTGTCCCTGTCCCTGCCCCGCCCCTGTCCCCACTCACTGGTGCCGTGCCCCTCCTCGCCGGTGAAGCGGATGTTGAAGGCGTAGGTGGGGTCTCCCCCGCTGGCCAGTTTCACGCAGAGCTGCGAGGAGGGGACGCAGCTCAGCTGCCGGGCAGCCTGGCAGAAGTAGGAATTCTCGGAGGAACGGATCTCCCCTGTCCAGAACAAAGGGAACAATGAACCTCCAGCCTCACAAACCAGCAGCTGAGCTGGGGAAAGCAGCTCTGGCTCATTGCAAACAGGGCTGGAAAGGATCGGGGCCTGCCCGCACCTCCAACGATTTCCAGGGGGTCCAGGGTGATCTCGGGGGCGGCGTGGTCAGCAGTCCTCTGGACGGTGGCATTGAGCACTCTGTTCATGACAGTGACTTTTGTGTCATAAAAGATTAAACCTGAAGAAACAAACACATTTCAGCAGAGTTAATCTACCCCCAAAATTCTCCAGTGGACAACAATTCCCCCTTCATTAGGTAAGTAAGACATGGCTAATCTAAATTTTTTTAAGAACTATTTTATAGAATCCTGGAATGGTTTCCATGATTCCACCCATCCATTTCCACCAGGGACACCTTCCATAGTCCAGGCTTCTCCAAGTCCCATCTATTTGTTCCTAATTTTCTGGAATAAGTGCATTGGGATGAAACCCTGATGAACACAATTCCAACGTTCTATAAATAGATCCCAGCAACTCCACCACAATCTCTGTAAATAGGAACACGTTGCCAAATAGTTTTCAGCAACCTGAGATGTTTTGACAGTAAAGTGCAGGCAAGAAATGATGATAAAAAATAGGGCTGTGACACTGCCCCAAAAATATATTTAATACCTCATTTCTCTGTGAAGAGAAATTTCTGAACATTCCTCACTCCCCCACACTGGTTCAGGAGTGGGTTTTTTTCAGCTGGGCCAACACAAAAACCTCTTTTTACGCACTGATAACCCTGGTGCATTTTGTATTTTGTCCTCTTCAGAAAACAGATTTGGGCAATGTAATAACCCAAAGCTTGGAGTTTTGGGTATCTAATGAAGGCTGTAAAAATACTCTGATGCACTTTTAGTATTTTCTTGATCTTGAACAGCAAAGTCCTGGCACTTTCACCTGACCTGCTTGTTAACTACCAAGGAGTTTTGATTTCTGCATACTCCCAAGAGGACAAAGACCCACAGACAGAGGATGGAACAACTCCCTCTGCATTCATGGTGTCACGAGGACAATCCCTCTCTCCTTTAAAAGCAAACCAGGAGAGAAGTGTCCTGCAGCAGTCCCTGCTGACCTTTGGCCTCCTGCAGCAGGGCAGCGATGCTGTTGCCGTACATGTGGGTCTGGCGCAGCTCCACCAGCGGCAGGAAGAACGTCTCCAGCGTGGTGTTGAGGGACTGCAGCAGGGCAAAGCGCAGCCGCAGGCTCTCCACGGGGACATCTGCGGGAAAATCCCGTCAGAGACAGGAACAGGCTCCCCACCTCCTGAAATTCCCAGCAGGTTTGGTCCAGAGACACACAAACCCCTCTGATCCCTGTGCTGAGGATGAAGGAACAGCATCGCTGATGTTCCTTCCAGGGTGTGAGACCAGCATCTCCCATTATCACTGAATTTTCTTCATGAAGTGCTTATTTAAAGACACAGTTTAGGTAAATAAAATCTGCCCCAAGTCAAGAATGGAAATCCAGCTTTCCTTCCCCTGCAAGCTGAACTCACCAGGTACTCCCTGCTCCAGCCTGAGCTGGGAATTCTGCTTGGAGAGCAGGGAGCAGCTGCAGCACATCCCTGACTCCAAGCAGAGACAAGAGCCAGACTCAGCACCGCCCTCACCTCACTGAGCCTCCAAAGGAGCCCCAGGAGCCCTCCCAGCCCTCCCCCTGCAGAAAGCCCCGTACTCAGCAGACAGGAGGAGCCCTCCCAGCCCTTCCCCTGAGGAAAGCCCCGTACTCAGCAGAGGGAGGAGCCCTCACAGCCCTTCCCCTGAGGAAAGCCCCCATGCCAAGCCCCGTACTGAGCAGACAGGCGATCCGGGGGTCGGCGGCCTCGGCGGGCTCCAGGTACACCTCGTGGGGGTGCAGGCGGGCAGGGGTGATGGCCAGGTGCCGGCACAGGCGGTTGATGAACTGCACCAGAGCCACGTCCATCTCCAGGCTCCACCTGCGCGACGCCTTCTGCGCGTGCCGGGCGTCGATGCAGGCGCACCTGGCGGGCACAGGCACGGCTGTGAGGGCACGGGGAGGGCAGGCACACCTGGAGGAGAGGCTGGAGCCCTGCTCTGCACTCCCCTTCCCTCAGGCAGGGCTGTCTCATGGCAGGAATCCCAGTGTTCATCACCCACTGGTACTAAACCATCAGGCACAAAGGCCTATTAAGCTCCCTTAGAGCTCTATCTCCTCTGGAGATGATAAGGGGAAGTTAGCCTGTGGCCTGACACAGGCAGATAAAGAGAATTCATTTAAGGGACTTGCTTCCTCTACAATATTAAGAAGGATTTTAACAGTTCCCTCTCCTACAGCATTTCTGACCCAGTAACAACCCTGCCAGTTAAACAGTGACCCAGGGCACTGGCTGGGAAGGAAACCAGAGACAGACAGGGAGCTACAGTTCCCTTCAGGCTAATTTATTACAGTTTGGAAGCTCTAAAAGACACTGTGGCTCTGATTTTGTCAGCCATGCTGTGCACAAGAAATCAGGACCTGCATTTGGACAGCACATGACTTTTAAAATGTATTTTAAATAACTGATTTCCCTACAGGCCTTGCAGCCATGGATGAAGTTTAAAGCTTCCTGGGCTGGGAACACTTGGGATGCAGCATTTTGAAGCCAGCACAGTGAGTCAGTGTCCCCCCTGCCAGCTGTACCTCTCGAAGTGCAGGTCATAGCCGCAGGACAGGATGGCTCTCCACACGCTGCGGATGTCCTGCTTGGAGCGATCCACCACGAACCGCTGGAACCCATCCAGGGTCAGGTACTTCTCCTCAGGAACTGCACCAAACACGGACCAGAAAAGAGTTCAGGGCTTGCCATGAAGGTCTCACCCCACACAGGAGCAGGAGGTGGCTGCTGCCAGCTCCCTCCTGCTCTCCCATCCCACCATGGACCCTTTCCAGGGAGTTCCATCTATCACAGCTTGGTCCAGTCAGCCTCAGTCAGTGGCACCTTTGGCCCCTACAGGGCTCAAACCCACCCTGCACCTCCTCTAACAGGGTTCCAAGGAGCCTTCCTTGGCTGGAAGCTGAAATTCCCCTTTTCTGAGCTAACCTGGCAATTCCTACCACAAAGAGCAGAGTCCAAACTCGTGTCTGTTCCTCCTCCACCTGACCAGAGCAAAGCTCTGAGCACAGCCCCTGTCCTGGCACGGCTGTGCTGTCTCCTCCCCAAGTTCTGAGGTATCTCAATCACCCTTTTTATCCAATTTTCCACTTGTAACTGAAGAATATCCTGATATAAATTGAGAAGCCCAATTTAAACCCACCTGGTTCAAATCTATAATATCCCAAACCCTCACTACACCAAAGCCTTGGAATTACATCCCTTATGAAGTTTTCTGCCTGGTTGATTGACGTGCCCTACACACTGCTGCAACAACTGTTTGCTCTCACATTGATGGGCCCAGATTCACAGAGACACACAAAAAAGCAGCATTTAAAATCACTGTTTAGAAAAAATTAGTTAGACTTGTCAGAAATAAAGACAAACCAAATCTATCATGAAGTCATATAAATATGTTAGTAACAATTATTTTTCTACGATGCCAAACTATAAAAAATTCCCTGCAGTTCCCACCTTCCTGTTTCTTCGTGGGAGACTTCTCAGGGTCCTTCTCCTCAGGTTTGCTCTTCTCAGGAGATTTGGGCTTTACAGTGGGTTTCTTCTCACTTAAGGCTGTTCGGCTGGGGGACAAAGTGAGTGTCAGGACCAGAAGTTTTTCTTTCATCCGTTCACAGAATCCCCAAATCGTTTGGAAGGATCCTAAAGCCCACCCAGCCCCACTCCTGCCATGGGACTCCTTCCACAGATTGCTCCAAACCCTGTGCAGCCTGCTCTGTTTTTTGGAATAAGTGCACTGGGACAGAACACTGATGAACACAATTCCAACGTTCCATAAATAGATCCCAACAATTCCACCCCAATCCTGGAAAAACAAACACTTTGCTAAATAATTTCCAGAAATTTGAGATGTTCTGAAATCCGTGTTTCCCTGCTCCAATACACAGAGGGATGGGGGATAAAACCCTGGATTTCTGCACTGGAATCCACCATCCCAGGAGGCAGAGGACACCCACCTGACACTGTTGAGCATGGACTTCTCCTTGGTGGGGGGTTTGGTCACCGGGCGCTTGGTGCTCACCACCTTCACCGGGTGCTGCTCCTTGCCCGCCTTGTTGTACTTGCTCTTGTCAAACTTGGGCTTGGGAACTCCGTATTTCCTCAGAATCTTCCAAAATAAAAAGGGAATCGTCACCCAGAGCTTTGAGGTGACACCAGAAGAGGCTGGGAACAGCTGGCAAAGCCCTACCTGGGTCAGCTGGTCCTCCAGCACCTTCTTGGGAGGGCGGACGTTGGTGAAGAAGACGTGGAGGAGATTCCCAGGGGTTTGGGAATTGATCTGCTCCTTGCTGAGGTAAATGTCAGCAACCTTGATGGGCTTGGCTGGGGTCAGGCTCAGCATTTGCTCTGAATGGACACAGCTCTTAAAGATCTCTGTGAGAACTTCCCGAGCACCTGGGACCAGTTTTTCACCTAATTAAAAAAAAAAACCAAACAACAATTTGGTACAAAATAACATGAGAACTGGTTGGAAGTTGAAATGTGAAAATAGATTTTTGCTTTCAGATAAAATATTCTATCATATGGCACTTGCTTTGAGATGGAAAATCAGTTCTGCAGGGAAAAAAAATTCACTTTTTCAGTGAAAAACCTGCTCCTTCTGCACCCCATTAAAGACAGAGAATTGGCCACATCCTGTAACTGTTACTTGAGGGAGCAGTGGGGATGAAAAAAGCAGCTTATTTATCATACCAGGATAAAAATTATTTTGTGCAGACAGACACCAACACCTATCAACTGCACTAGCAGTCAAAAATTATTTCAACAGCTATTTTCTCAAGAAAAGTCCCTAAAGAACTAAATCAGTAGATTTTCAGGTTGATGAGGAGTGCTTTGTTTATTTATTCATGATTTATTTGATTAGCTGGGTGGACAACTGAGCAATGTTCAGCTTGCAAACAGCCCCTACAGGGATAAAACTTTGGGATTTCTCCCTGGCTCGTTGTCACCCCTGATTTATCCTGAACCAAGGAGAATCTGAGCCCTGTTCATCCCCCAAAGATGAGATCCCCCAGAGAGATCTGCCAATATCAAACCACCTACCTTTTATTGACTTATCATTGAAATAATCCTCCAGTGCTGGGCTGCCCTGGGTGTCAAACAAACTCTGATTTACAGTGGAAACAGTTAAAATCTCCTCAGTTGACATCTCCATGAGCTCATCCTCCCCATCCAGGCTGGACAAGCCAATGAGGTCACTGCTGTTGAAGAGGCTGGCTCGGATTTTCTCTATTTTAGCTCTTGACCTTATCTGTACAAATAATGAAATTAGTTCATGGCAATTCTGAGAAAACAAATTCACTTCCATTCATAGGAATTTGGGGTTAAGCTCTTCCCTCCTCCCCATCTAGATATAATGATTATTCCTTCTTTTCTCTGCTGCATCAATAATTTGATGCCAAAATTCAGGTTCAGCCTAGGACAATCCTTTCTGAGAACACTGAAATCCTCATGCTGGGAGCTCAGCAGGCACAGCTCTTGTCCAGCTACCCCATTTCTGAGCCCCTGAACAGCAGGGGAGGAGCTGAGGGTGCCAGCCAGGTGAGCTGGCATTGTCTGCAACTCTGCTGTCCCTGCCTCAATTCTCCACCCTGAAAAATCTCAATTAGCCCAGAGTGGGAAGGGGAACAGCAGCTTCCTTTGATTCCTACAATAACCCCTACCAGCTCCAGACTTGGAATAGTTTCCATGTGAACACTCTGGCAGCTTTCTCTCCACACTTAATGCTTTATTTCAATGATGTCTTCACGTCAATTAACAGCTCAAGAATAGCATCGTGCAGAGTTTCCATCTGAATGAGCTGATTTTCTTCTAAAAGAGGAACTGATACAATCCTAGACTATACAAAAACAGCTCTCTCCATTCCCAGGCTGTTAGGAATGGCTGTGCTTTTGAAAGCTCCTGATAAATCTGCAGCAGGCAATTTGTGCAAGCAGCAGAGAAGGTTTTTGTGCAGAGCTGAACACCTTGAGTGACCCAGCACCGATGGCAACCACCCAAAATGCTTTTAAAAATTAATCTGGAACCAGACAGCAACAAAATTTATCATGTCCCCTAAAGTAGCTTTATAGAGGAACCCATAGGTGGTTCAAAATAGGTGAGAATGTACTGATTAAACATTAAATATTTGCCTTGTGGGTCAAACCAAAAGGGTCCCAATCTCTAAGTTCATCACAGCAGTGGCCAGAGCACATCTTAGGGAAAGCCACATGAAAAAGGAAACAATTGATCTTTCCCCTGACATGTACTCCCAACCTCTGCAGAGCAGTTTAAAGATTTCCTCAGCTGGAAGCTGCACTGGCTGCTGTGCTCCACAGCCACCAATCCTCCAGGAATTGAATCCCTTAGGAATTCATTTATGATCTTCAGCATCACTCTGTGAAAATGAGCTCTACAAGCTGGGACACACAAGAGTTCTTCCCTAATTCCTTCTGTTCTCTGATCACTCCACTATTGGGTGCCCTCTGCCCCTTGAGAAACAGGGATTTGAGAGGCAGGGAGATCCCTGTGAATGTGGAGAAGGGAATTCTGGGCTCCTCAGCCATCCTGTCTAAGCTGAGAATTCCCAGCCTCCCATGCTCAGACACACATTTACCCTGCACCCATGGAAAGAGCCAGTTCCTGGAGTGAGATCCTGTTATCCCAGAACCCCCTGGCTGCAGGGATCCCTCTCTGTTACCTCCACCACAGCGAAGCCCTTGATGGCTGCTGTGCTCCACAGCCACCAATCCTCCAGGAATTTAATCCCTTAGGAATTAATTTATAGTCNCAATCCTCCAGGAATTGAATCCCTTAGGAATTCATTTATGATCTTCAGCATCACTCTGTGAAAATGAGCTCTACAAGCTGGGACACACAAGAGTTCTTCCCTAATTCCTTCTGTTCTCTGATCACTCCACTATTGGGTGCCCTCTGCCCCTTGAGAAACAGGGATTTGAGAGGCAGGGAGATCCCTGTGAATGTGGAGAAGGGAATTCTGGGCTCCTCAGCCATCCTGTCTAAGCTGAGAATTCCCAGCCTCCCATGCTCAGACACACATTTACCCTGCACCCATGGCAAGAGCCAGTTCCTGGAGTGAGATCCTGTTATCCCAGAACCCCCTGGCTGCAGGGATCCCTCTCTGTTACCTCCACCACAGCGAAGCCCTTGATGGCTGCTGTGCTCCACAGCCACCAATCCTCCAGGAATTTAATCCCTTAGGAATTAATTTATAGTCTTCAGCAGCGCTCTGTGAAAATGAGCTCTACAAGCTGGGACACACAAGAGTTGTTCCCTAATTCCTTCTGTTCTCTGATCACACCACTACTGGGTGCCCCCTGCCCTTTGAGAAGCAGGGATTTGAGAGGCAGGGAGACCCAAAGACTGTGAATATAGAAAGGCAGGGAGATCCCAAGACTGTGAATGTAGAAAGGCAGGGAGATCCCAAGACTGTGAATGTAGAAAAGGGAATTCTGTGCTCCTCACTGTCCTGTCCAAGCTGAGAACTCCCAGCCTCCCATGCTCTCTGCACCCATGCAGAGCTCTGCTCCCATTTACCCTGCACCCATGGCAAGAGCCAGTTCCTGGAGTGAGATCCTGTTATCCCAGAACCCACTGGCTGCAGGGATCCCTCTCCTTTACCTCCACCACAGCGAAGCCCTTGATGGGCCGAGCCAGCAGGGGCTGATTATCCAGGGACGTCACTGTGTACATGGAGCCCACGTCCGACACCGACGCCGTCTCCACGTTGTCCAGAGGCTCCCCCAGGCTGCCCAGGCTGCCCAGGCTGCCCGTGCTGCAGTGGGAAAGGTCCAGGCTCTCCTGGCTGGACACCACGTGGGGCTGCTCCAGCAGCCCGGGCGGGATGGGCAGCTCCAGCCCCGCCTGGAACTGGTCCCCGGAGATGTCGCTGACGGTGCGGGAGATGCCCTGGGAGCTGCAGAGGGAGGCCTGGCTGGTGGAGGCCGAGGCGCTGACGCTCATGGCGGGGGTGACGCTGCTGGAGCTGCTCATGTCCAAACTGTCGGCGCTGCTGGAAACCGTCGGCTTCTCCAGCTCCGTCCTGCACTCGCCTCCCTCCGCCTTGTCCTTGGTTTTTTTGGGCTCCTCCTCCTGCAGAGGGATGTAGATCTCGTCCTTGAAGACGCCTCCGTGGGCGTTGCAGGCCTTCCTGATGGCGTTCCTGACCGTGGCCTCCTCCAGGTGCGTGGGGATGCCCGAGATGACCAGCAGGCGGCTGTGGGCCGTGGGCCCCACCAGCGCCTGGCACGCGTCGGCCACGGCGTCGTTGGTCACCCCCAGCCCCTGGGGGTCCTTCCTGGTCAGGTGCCTGAGGATGATCAGCAGGGTGAGAGCCCTGTGGAACCACAGCATGTCCTCAGGCTTGCTGCCCCCGATGCTGAGGAGCGCCGCGTCCGTCTCGGCCGCCCTGGACGAAGCCCTTTTCCCCGAGGATGAGGTTTTCTCCCGCTTCATTTTGACTTTTTTCCTCTTGGACAGCAAGCTTGGGCTCTGTGGTGTCTGCCCTGGGGAAGAGGAGGACGAGGAGGAGGAGTCACTGAGATTTGGGGCGCTGGTGGACGAGATCACGTTGGCTGTCACGCTCATGTTGATGGGCAAGGTGACTTCAGCCACAGCCAGGCACACTTCCATCAGGGCATGGAAATAGGTGGAGAACCTTCCCTGGTCGGCCACTCCAACCCCAGAGCCCCCACAGGCGTTCCCAGACACCCAGTTCTGGGTCTCCTCATCGTAGAGCTTGTGCAGCTCTGACTGCAGGGCCATGAGCATGGCCAGGCAGGGGTTGAGCTGCAGGGCGATGGATGAGGACAGCCCTGCTGGGTTCTTCTTCTGCTCCAGGTTGTGGATTTTGCGAAGCAGCTCGGCCAAGAGGTGAAAGATCAATTCCTTCACACACGCTGCCATGTCAGTGGTCCAGAGGAAGTTGCCTGTGTGAGGAAGGTGAGGCATGGCAGTCAGAAGTGTTTCGCTCTTAGCAGAAAGAAACATTAAAAAAAGCACCAGGAAAGCTCATTTCAATGTCGTGGCATTGAGAGGAAGGTTATTCCAAGAACTCCAAATCAACAGAAAATTTTTGGAGTTCAAAAAAAATTTCATTACAGTGGAAGAGCTCAGAAAATTTCAACTGTAGTTTTCATTTCGAGCACTCTCCCCCTGAGCCAGCACATTATCAATGCTCATTACTAAGGAAAATACTCATTCTCACCTAAAAATTCCACTACTTGCAAGAGAACTGAGGCAGGAATAGTATCCAGCTCATCTTCAGATTTTCCATCCCCATCTTCTAATTTCCAGGTTAAGAGCTGTTCTGTGAATGCCATTGCCAGGGGGAATTCCAGGGGGAGGGAATGCAAGACCAGTACAGCTCCGGGAGGAGGAGACACTCCTAAGCAAAAAGGTCCAAGAGAATCCTTAGCATGATTCTGAGCATTGATGAAGTAAAAGTAGTAACATTTAGGATTTTTTCAAGGCTAAACTTAGGTTAAGTGAGAATTTTCTCTGCAGCACCTTGTAATAAACAGATGGCAATGTTTCTCTTTATTGGTAAGTTAATATTAACTGTAATTATAAATGTACAGAGAAGATTTGATTCACGTGAAGATACAGAATAATTTTGAGCCCGAATATATCTAAACATACACACAGAACTTCCCCCAAAATCATTTATTTCTGTCTGATGGGTACCAAAAACAGCATCAGTAGAAGAACTTTAGGATCTCCAAAAGAAGTTTTAAGAACTCTCTGCACCTTCACTGCTCTAAATCCCACTGTCTGTCCCTCTGGGCAAGAGTAAAAAGAATATTGATGATTCTTCCTGCTGGAGAAGCTGGAGTGCCCTGAGTATTGCTACAGTGCAGAAAAACTACTCTGTGGATAAGAAGGTCTTACAAACACCTAAAAAAGCAATTATAAATTATTCTCCATCTGAAACAGCTCCTCAAACACCAACAGCACCAACACTGCAGCAATTAGTACTTTGAATAAAATACTTTAAATATGAACACTGCTGGCTGAACTCCTGGAATATAAAAATCAGGACATTTTGGTTTGCCAATGCCTATAAAACCAGGCTTTTTTGGTTAATAATTAATTCCCTGTACAAAACCCCCTGTCCAACCGCCGCTAGCACTGGTGACTGCACAGAAGGTGCTGCAGAGGCCACAATGAAACTGTCCCAGCTCTGAGAGCTCTGCAGGCCTCCCCTGGAGCTGTGCAGGGCTCACTCACCCAGTTTGATGTGCACCCTGTCCGTGGGGGTGATCACAGCTGGGTACTGGTTGGTGGTGGGCGGGGGGGTCAGGCCGGTGTTGGTGGGGGAGGCGTCACGGGGGTAGCACACGGCCTCGATCAGGTTCAGCTGCCCGTTCCTCTTCACCTTGTGCCCCAGCCCGTAGACCAGAACCCGAGCCCAGGGGGCCTTGTACAGGGATGAGCTGGGGAAACAGCAGCACAGCCTGGTCAGGTTCAAACTGGCTGGAAAACGTCCCTGCCACCACTCAGAATATGTCTCGGAAAGGAGAAAATTCAAAAAAAGTAAATAACCCCATCACCGAGCTCAAACCAGCTAGAAAACATCCCTGCCACCACTCAGAATAAGTCTTGAAAAAGAGAAAACTCAAAAAAAGTAATTAACCCCATCCCCAGGCTCAGACTGGCTGGAAAACGTCCCAGCCACCACTCAGAATAAGTCTCGGAGAAGAGAAAACTCAAAAAAAGTAATTAACCCCATCCCCAGGCTCAGACTGGCTGGAAAACGTCCCTGCCACCACTCTTCTCAGAGAAGAGAAAACTCAAAAAAAGTAAATAACCCCATCACCGAGCTCAAACCAGCTAGAAAACATCCCTGCCACCACTCTTCTCAGAAAACTCAAAAAAAGTAAATAACCCCATCCCCAGGGTTGGCAGGTTCAGACCCAGCTTTGCCCCTCTCCGTGACTCACTCTTTTCGGAAGCCAGACTGACTTTCCTTGCAGGACACAATCACAAAGGCAGCCCCAGGAAAATTCACATCCATGTTGACCTTGGATTCGGAAATCGGGAATTCTTCGGCGGGGAATTGTTCTGGTGCTGCCTGTAACAGGAAAATTCATCAGGAAAGATCCCAAACAGCAGCAAACCTCCTCCCTCTTCTTTATTTATAGAGTGCTCTATAGCCAACATATTTAATTAATTGCAAATTACAACACAGTGGGAGGCCACTTAATTTTAATTCAATCCAGAGCATTGCTACTGCTTCTGTTTTTCGTGTGCCACTACAATCAGGATAATAGAATCCATCCAGAGAAACAATTCCCTGTGAGGGACATCATCATGGAAATGACAATCACAGAGAACAAGGGCTCCTGAGAAGGGAAGATGAAACTCCCATTAAACATGAGTGAGTATTTCACCTGCAGAAAGGAACAGATCTGTTTGGTGAGGTCCAGCAGACTCTCCTCTCCCTGGTGCAGGGTTCGGGTAATGGCCACAGTGAGCCACTCCCTGATGGCCTGGGAGTTGCCCTGGTAGAAGAGGTCAGTGGCAGCACAGGTCTGGGAATGGATGCAGTGCTGCAGGGACTGGGCCAGCAGAATGGAGCTTGAGCTGATGGTTCCGTCTGGAATAACAAGGAAAACAGCACAAATTTGGAGATCGCTCCAAATGTTTGCACAGCCTGGAAACAAAAGCTGTAAAACACCTGGAAAACTCCCAACCTCTGTTTTCTAATGGAAAACTCCTTGCCTAAAAGTCAGCAGGAGAAAGGACCCAGCCAGGCCCAACCTCTCCATGCCAGCTGTGCCCTCCACCAGCCTCAGCCCAGCCCCTGGTGAGGATGAAGCTGTGGGATTACCCCAGCTCATGCTTAAATACCATCATTATTAACCAGCTAATAAAGAAATACCAAATTCATTCTTTTTTTTTTTTTTTTGTCCCCAGAAAAATACTGTACCAAGCTGTGACAAAACCAAGAGTTTACCAGGAAGAGGAGGTGCAAGGAGCTGGTTGGAGAGCAGCTGCAGGTGCTCCAGGGTGATGTCCCGGATGGCAGGGATGTGGAACAGCCGCGTGAACATGTGGGGGGATTTGGGAGCAAAAATATTGAGCAGAGCCATGCGACAGTAGAGCTTGGCCAGGGCAGCTTCACTCCTCAGCAGCTCCCTAAGGAACACAAACATTAATTCTATCGATTCCTTAACATTAAATCCAACCATGACAACAAGATTCAGAAGTTTGTACTGCTTAAAACGAAGATGTAGCAGGTAACTGAAGTACAGAAAATGCTCTTCAGCTAATTCAAATTCAGGTAATAAATGCATCTGTTTTTTCACCTGTGGATTTGGATGTTGGTGTTATCCAGGGTGACCAGCCCGTTGGTTGCAGTCCTCCTGTAGCCTGCAGGTGGCCTTTCCAGCATGTCAATGGGGTACCAGTACCTCACCAGCACCCCCTCACTGCGCAGGTAGGTCTCCACTTGCACCAGTTCATTCACCTGCAACACCAAACCCAGCACTGTCACTGACACAACAATTATCAGCACATTTTTTCCTTCCAGGAGAGCCCCAACCCAGCATCCTGAGCAGTTTTTGTGTGATGCTGATCATTAAAAGCCCTCCCATGTCTTTACTCACCGAATCCACATCCAGAACAACCCCATGGAGGCCAAATGTCTTCAGCATGCCCCGAATGGCGAATTTGGGCAGAGCTGTCCCCACAGCGCTGCTGGTGACGTTGTTGCTGTCAGGAGAGCGTGTCACCACGGTGAGACCTGCAGAAGGGGACACTACCTTGAAGGATTTTTCCTCAGGTGACAATTTCTGCAGCAGATCCCCAAACCTCTAAGCTTTTCTTTACCCCTCAGTAAAGTGGGCTGGCCTTACCTTTCCGTACTTTGTCAATTGTGAATTTGTTTGCCTCATCTTTGATGTCCTCGATGGTGGGAAGGTAGAGATCCCTTGGGATGCCTCCGTTTTCCTCGTACAGGAATTCCACAGTTTGCCTTGCTATATCAACCATTCCTGAAAGACAGGAGGGAGTGCAAGTTATTTCCTTCAGCCATCTGAAATAAGTTCTTATTCTCATTAAGATCCCAAGCAGATGAGTTTTCTAATTACTTAAATACCCTCTCAGTCAAACTGAAAGATGGAAATTGGGAGATTTCCTGAGAAAGCTTTTCCTGAGCTTCTCATGAGGGCTCAGATTTCCTACCTCACTTTTTATGTGACTTTCCCACAAACACATTGTCCTGCCAGACCCGAATTTCTACAAAACTCCCAAATCTCCCCTTATTATTTTTCAACCTAAAAAGTTTTGCCTTGATAGTCACAGAAAATGCACAGACATAGTTTCTTCCCAAACTATCATTCCAGAATGTTTCTGTATCCACATCACAATGAATTCTGTCACTATTTCTGAAACCATTTTCCCTATTTAAATAGTCCAACGCAGTAGAAGTTTTAAAACATGAGCACAAACCAAATTCTAAGCACTGAGGGAAAAGATGGAAACAGCAAGTGAATTTTTTTTAAGTTTTACAGCCCTGAATACAGTAAAATATGAAAGAAACACAGGTGTTCTCTCAGAGTTCTTGCACATCACAGAAAACCACATGCATGGAAATAAATACAGCCATACCTAACTGTAAAGCTCCTTTGATCTGATCCAGCCCTGACTTCCTCTCAGCCTCATTACGGAATCTTCTTCTAATTGTAGGGAAAACTTTGGTTTCCCAGGCTTTGACCAGGAGGGCATAGTGA
Source organism: Cisticola juncidis (assembly GCA_013400215.1). NCBI lineage: Eukaryota > Metazoa > Chordata > Aves > Passeriformes > Cisticolidae > Cisticola > Cisticola juncidis. The sequence continues at coordinate 72,044 of VXBR01011231.1, forward strand.
TCCTCCTACAAAGACAGAAGTGTTTCAGAACAGCACCAAGTGATGTTACCAGCAGTTATATTTTTGTTAGGGAAGCAGGAAAAACTCTTGTGGGGCAAAATTTCGAATTCTGAATGACAAGATCTGGTTTTAGGCTCTAAATTAGAGGAGGCAGAGTTTGCCACATTCCTCACCCTGGGAATGTCATCGTCATCATCATCATCACTTTCATCATCTGCAATGGGAGGGGGGTGAGGATCAGGGCCTGAGGTGATGAAGTTCTCATAGCTCAGCTCCATTTTATAGTGGCAGGATGTGTCACTGTCATACTCTGCAAGACAGACAGAGGTAATGAGATGATAATGCATGCAAAGACACCCCATGAAATTGGAGATACACAGCATTCCATGCTCTCCAGTCAGGGGGTGGGAATGCAGTGCCTTTTGACACAGCATAACCAATTGGCTGATCCAATCCACCGTGACATCCTATTGTACCCCAAGCCCTAATGAGATAATTTCTCATTGTAGCTAAGTTAATTACGAATAATTTGTGTATTCACATAGAGGAAGACCAAAGAAGATGGGTTTTAATTGCTTTGTCCAAAATCAGATAACCACAGCTTTGACTTCTGGTACTGCCCCGCCTAAACAGGCACTACCTAAGGACGAAGGGCTGCAGCCAGGCTGGGCTTAAATCCCATTTCCTTGCTGGGAGAGCTTTAAAAGGAATGAATTCTGTCACTATTTTTGAAACCATTTTTCCTATTTAAATAGTCCAACACAAAAGTGTTAAAGAAAAAGCATGAGTACAAACCCAATTGTAAGCACTGGGGGAACTGCCCTACCTACGGACCAAGGACTGAGCCAGGCAGGGCTTAAATCCCATTTCCTTGGCGGGAGAGCTTTAAAAGGAATGAATCCTGTCACTATTTCTGAAATAGTCCAACACAAAAGTATTAAAGAAAAAGCATGAGTACAAACCGAATTGTAAGCACTGAGGGAACTGCCCTACCTACGGACCAAGGACTGAGCCAGGCAGGGCTTAAATCCCATTTCCTTGGCGGGAGAGCTTTAAAAGGAATGAATTCTGTCACTATTTCTGAAACCATTTTTCCTTGAGTACAAACCGAACTGTAAGCACTGAGGGAACTGCCCTACCTACACAGGCACTACCTAAGGACCAAGGACTGCAGCCATGGGCTGAAATCCCTTTCCCTGCCGGGAGAGCTTTAGAGGAGCGAATGTCACTTTACGCTGCTGGGCGGTGGCGACGGCGGCGATCCTGCAGGGCGGGCCGTGCGTGCCGGGGTCGGAGGCGATGCTGGTGCCGGCGTCGTTGTCGCTGTCCGAGGCCATGGCGAAGGGCAGCGCCTCGAAGTTGGCGCTGATCTCCTCGGCCAGGTCCAGGCACAGGTCGGCGGCGTTGCGGTGGGCCTGGCCCTCGGCGTAGGCGAACGGCCGCGAGCCGAAGTTCGCCCGCACTTTGGTGTTCTGTGAAGGGGAAGAGCTCAGATCCTGCTGCAGGCAGGAGCTGATCACGCCTCCCACTCCACCAGGATCCCCAGCTGGCACTCTGGGAAAGCTCCAAGCTGCTGAAGACACTTTGAACTCGCTTTTTTATCAGCTTCAAGCTGCAGCAGCCTGAGCTGGGTGCACTGAATGGAGGTCACGCTGGCCAGAAATGCTGAGAGGAGCCCCTGGCGTGGCACAGGGCATCCTGCCAGGCCAGCTCACACTGCTGAGCTCATGAGCAGGGAAAACCAAAATAATGACACAGCACACACACCTGGGAGGGCTAAGGAATACCCCGACCTACCCAAGAAAGGTAAAACCTATCAACCCACCCAAGAAAGGTAAAACCTATCAACCTACCCAAGAAAGGTAAAAGCGATCCATCTGCTTTTCTACAGAGCAGGTTTAATATTTTATATAATGTTTTTAATATTTGTGAAAGTATATTTGTTGCCATGAGGTTTTTCCTAGCGGCCTGAGGAGAAGTCTGTACCTTCTCATACTCCTTTAATGTAAACACCAGCTCTGTTCCACCAACACAGCCATTGTTTTACATTCCATGCTGGGACAAACAAGACTGTGTGACAGCCCCCTTGACCAATGTGGTGGAGAGGTGGGAATTCCATCCTCCAATCCACGGGCCTCATGGGAAATGTATAAAAGTGGAGTTTTGTAAATAAAGTTGTCTTCCTGCCCTGCATGCTCTGTGAACCCAGGCCTGTGTCCCAGTCTCATTTCCTGGTAAGCCTTGCAGTGATATGTATTAGGTGACATATTTCTGTTACAAACTTGCCTTTTTCTGAATGTGGACAACTGGCCACATTCCACCAGACACATCCTCTAGGTAGGGCACAAGTCTCTGCCCACAGTATGTAAAATAAACTCTGCCCTTTGCTGGTTGCCCTGGAGGAGGGGGAGTTCCTTCTGTTCTTTCCCATCCAATTCCTGCCACATCACCTGGAGAAAAACACAACCACAAAAAGGATTTAATCGGTTTTCTCATCCAGCATTTCCCTGACATTTAGAGGGTTTTCTGATGGAGCAGATAAGGATTTTAGCCATGCTCTCACATACCAGGGGACAGAGTCACATCCAGTCTGACACTCTTCCACTGCAGCAGGCTGGAGCCATTGTAATGCACTGCTCGCCCATTGCTGAGGGACAACAAGGACACAGTGAGACAGAGCCCTGAGCCAGGGCAGCATCCCCACCCACCAAAGCTGTGATACTCAAAAGGCAACTCAACCCTCCTGATTTTGCAAAGATACTCCAGTCCAACGTTTTGGTATTTCAATTTCCAAGCAGTATTGCTGGCTACATCCTCCTCCCCAGTCTGCTGACAAACTGGACTGGTTTTTGATGTGCATCTCCAACCTACTTGTGGAAGAGGCAGGTGCCCACTGGGTTTGTCCAAGCCCCATCCCGTTTTTCAGCCTCTGTGGCAAATCCAAAGGAAACTATTGGCCCAGTGTCATCATCTGTATCTCCATAGGAAACCACTTCAATTTCCCAGTAGAAGGAGGGTGCCTAGAAACAAAAGTAACAACACATTTTAAAAGGTTATTTACAAACCAAGAGTTTAAAGAGGCAAATTTCTTGGTTTTCATTTTCATGCCCTGTTGGATATTCAATGACAAAGTGTTGGGGAGCTGTGAGGTCTCACCTGCACTGGCACTGGGGAGGTGGCATAGATAAAGGTGCCCCGAGGAAGTCCCCCCCCTGCACTGGGGTCAGCCAGGAAGGTCACAGCAGTGAGGTGTGAGGAGAACATGCAGGCTCTCACTGGGGGGAACACCCTGGATGGGCTCCACGTGATTTCCTTGGGCTGCAGACACAACAGAGCAGTTTATTCTACCAAATACAATTAAAGTCACTCACTAAAATACAACCACGCAGTTTATGAGCGGCACATTGAACACAACTCCAACAAATCCCACCCCAGTACAGAAATCCACATTAAATGAGCTATTTCAAGAAGAATGCCCCCAGTTTGGGCAGGGGCAGGGGGCTCAGCTCTGTCCCTGTGCTCACCTGTCTCCTGTCTGCTTGCAGGGGAGGAGGAGGGGGCCGAGCACAGTCCCGGTACAGCATCCGCAGCCTCTCACACTGCATCTCCACCACCACCAGCCTCTCCCCTGCAACAACAGCCCCAAACAGGAGTCAGCTCCCAGCTGCCTCCTCCAGCCCAAAAATGCAGTCTTAACACAGAAATAAACATGGCATCTGCACTTGGAGGAGGTTTGATCAGCCTCACTTACCTAAACAACGGAATTAAGAGTAAAATTTAATACATGCAAATATTTTCTCATGTTTAATTTGTATTTCGTTTGCAAAGACATGTTAGATTAATTAAGATATAAAGTTCGTTTTAGTGAGCAACTTTATGGCCCAGCAAAGGCAGAAAAGAAAAGAAAATCCCATCATAAAAATCAGTCCTGGCCCTTCTACACCTAAATCCCTTGGCTCCTATCCTTCACTTCAGCCACTTTTTCTCTGGCACGTTCCTAAAAACTTGCCCCTGAACTAAGATTTCTGCTGGGCCCAGTGCTTATCCTTAAACAAGGAGAGCTGAAGGATCAGGAATATAAAAAAGCATTGCAAAAACTAGCAAAAAGGTCATAAAAAGAAAATGTAGAAATGGTAATGTAAAGGAATACAGAGTAGGATGTGCTGGAAGCAAGGGAAGTGGAGAACAGAGAAGAGAACCAGGACTTGCTTCTTTAATATACAGAATAATCCTGTTCTGGCCTAAATGATGCCTAATGTTTAATGATTTAGGCTGATTATTAGCTGTTCTTCTATCAGCAGCTCTGCAGCTGTGACAAGACACTCTGTCCTGTGTCAGTTCCTAAACTCTGAGTAGCTGGAGGAGAAAACACTGAAATGATTTTAAAAGCTGCTCTGTCTCTGACCTGAATCTGCCAAGAAGGTGCTGGCTACATACCAGGGCTGCACTCCTGGGCCACCAAATTCAGAACTTCTACAGCAGCTGGGCACTGTTGAATGAATTCTTCACAGAATGAGCTGTCTTCCAACAGCTGAGCCATCACCAGGCATGCTCTGAACAGAAAAATTGGACATTTGAAGTGTTACAAAGTGCTGAATTCAAAGCTGGCTTTACAGCAGTGAATTCAAGGGTGGTTTAAAGGTGGTCTTAACCCTGAATTTAGCTGGGCCCTCCCCAAAGGCAGCTTTTCCCTGCTTCATAAATGGATTTGTTGAAGCATTTGCTCAGTTACAGGGACACTCCTGAACAACACCCAGACTACAAGGGAGCCAAGAGGAATTTCTGAAGGGCACAAGGACTCATGGAATTCCCTGGGATGTCTGTGCACAAATCCAGGACCCACCTGGTTCTAATTTCAGCAAGGAGCCGCACCACTGCCATTACTGGGGTTGAGCCATCTCCTGTTGCAGGAAGTGAGGTGTGAATAGAGAGACTTCCCTCCTGAGGGAGCAACATGGACTGGACTGCCTGTACTACCTTCTCAGTAATGGACAGTTTATGAAGAGGCAATGCCTGATGGTGGGGGGGCACGGTAAAAAGTTAAATTCAAGTAGTTAGTTTCTAAGAAATGAGGGTGTTTTATTACCTGGAGTTAATTCTTATATTTTACTAACACAAAATCAGCACTAAACATCAATACAAGAAAAAACAAACCAACCCAAACCCCAAACCAAGCCACAAATTAACCAAAAAAAACCCCCAACCCAGTATGCAACAGAATAATCTTTAAGCACAAAAGATGAATACTTATGTTACTTGAATGAGAACTTAAACATATTGTTAATATAAGCTTAAAAAAACAAGGCAAACATTACAAATCATTTACAAGCAAAGATGAAACACTTTTTTTTTTACGTGCTGTAGATTAATAGTCAGTAAGCTGTGCCAGAAATAAAGCAAGAATCGAGATTATACTGAACATTGGATGTTTAAAACTCCCATACCTCAGATCTTGGAACACAGAGCCTAGATAATGGAATAGTTAAAGTGTCTGATGCCTGGGAGGTCTTTCTAGTGTCTATAGTGGTGGGTGGGAATTTGACCGTGGCTATACCTTCTTGCTCATTAATAGATGCCACAACTCCAATGCTTCCTGCTATTCCTTTGCCTAAAACCTACAACCAAAGAAGAGCTGCGTGAGATTGAAGGTGTCACAAGCAGGAATCAGTGCCTGACATCCCACACCAACTGCACACACAAGCACAGGGACGTGTTCCAGGAAAAAAGCCCCAAAAGCTGCTGCTCCTGCTCCCAAGGATGCCAGTGCAGGGAAAACCTCAGGAGAGCAGCAATTCTCCTCTCACAGATCAAATATGAACAGCACTGAATTACCTGAACTTCAGAACCTATTTTAATTGTCTCCTTAAAGCCACCCAGAGCACACAGGGCAGCCACTGCCTGCCGGGCAATCCTTTGAAGTTTAGCCAGTTTCCTTCCACTGCTGCTCCCGTTCTCCAAAATGCTCTCTGCATATTTCCCAAGCTGTGGAATGTACATCAGAGCCCGAGACAGAACCTGAAGACAGAAGCAAAAATACCAGGGAACGACTTCAAAGCACAATTCCAACAAAAACCAATGCCCCAAGCCTCCAGCCCACACAGTCTCTGAAGAATTATTTTTGTTCTTGAAGTGAATTATGTAACTCAGAATATTCCAAGTTCTCTGAAGTGTGAGCACCATCAAAGCCGTGACCATTCCCTGGTAACTTTTAGGATAAAATGTAATCCTGGCTGAGGATTTCACCTAAGGAATAGATTAGATGCTGCAGGAATCAGAGGAACACAAAACCAATGTGCTTTGTTCCAGCCAACACTTTGTACCCTCAGAGGCCACAGCCAAGAGAATAACCAAGGTAGATCAACCTGCCCCAACAAACAGCACTGTTAATGCCTAAAAAGACAGCACATTACCTAATGATGGGTAAATTTTGAGTATTTATCCCACTTTGAGACAGCTGAGCAAGGGCTGGGCCTGTGCAGTTCCACACCCTGGTGTGCAAATCAGAATAGAGCAGCTCAGGCCTTGCTAACCACTGGATTCTCTTAACTACCCAAGCCCCAGTGAGGATGTGCCCCTCATGGCTGTGTTTGCTCACTTTCTCAGCAGTTGTTGTCCAGATCTGGGCTGCATTGGACTCTGGGGCCATGAGCAGGCTGTGCAGCAGGGCAATCACCTCTGCTGCCATGCTGTTCGCCACGTGCCCGCTGATGAACGGCCTCACCGGATCCGTCCTGCATGGGGGACAAAGGCAATGTCACCACTCAGAACCACAGAACAAAAACAGCTTCAGAACCACAGAACAAAAACAGCTTCAGTTGTCAACAAGATATACACAAAAAAAAGAAAAAAAGGAGGTTTATGAACAGCCAGATTATCTTTGGGAGCACTACAATTATTAGAGAGAGAAAAGCGGACTGAGGGATTTACCTGGCGAGCTCAGAGTTCCTCTCCCTGCAAATGGAAGTTTGTGCAGTTTTCTTTTTGTCCCCAGTGGAGAGGCCACTGCTGCTCTCTGGATTGACAGTCTCTATGGGTGGCCCCACACTCACTATCAGCCCAGACTGGGCCCACTTGGTTGCCTTTCTAAGAGCTGCAGCAGCTTCTTCTGTAATGACTTCACAGCAGCCGCTCTGCAAAGGAAATTGCCACAGAAAGGCAAATGTCAGATGTGTTTGGTCACTCTGCTCGTGTAAAAGTGCTGAGAACACAGCAAAAAACCCTCCTGGGGGTGTGTGTTTGTTCTGTCTCTTGCTTTTTATCATCTACAGAGAGATCAGGGATCAATTCACAGCCTTTAGCATTCCATTCTTAAATTAACAGTTGTGTTTCTCTGATCAAAAAGCCACCAGTGCAAACACTCAAGAACTTGTCTGAAAATAGACATAAAATTTTAATTCAAGTGTGTGGCTTAAAATTTGCATTATCAATGTGTATTAAACACTTGAGAAAAGAGAATATTAAAGGGGTTTAAACCTGACCTATAATGGCTGCAGGAAGCATCAGCTGAAATTCTTTTTCATCATTTACTGTTGTATTGGATCTGTATTTACACAGGTAAATTATGAATAAAATAATATTTAACAAAGGAGCCTTCACATAGTAAAGCTCAAGAATTCTGACTGGCCACTGATTTTTAGGATGTTGAGCAATTCTTTGGTTATTTCTCCTCTTACTTTGGTCATGTCCCGATCCATCTTCACCACCTTCTCCATGTTGGCTCCGGTTCCCAGTCGGAATGGGCGACCTTCTGAGCTGCTGTGGGAGGGCAAACAAAACACAGGAGCTTTGTTCTGACTGCTGGAAAGCACAGCTGAGCTACACAGCCCAATTTCATGTCTTATGGGTGGTTTGAAGTGATCTGAAGCCACCCTTGCAGCTGAATGCTCAACAGCAAGAGAAATATTAGGCAGTTAAGGACATACCCCATTTACAGAGGAAATTTAATCCCATTAAATGCAGTTATTTGCAAAGCAATTCAACCCTCTCCCCCTTTAGGAAGAAGCCTCATGAAATGGTTTTTATTGATCACAAAAGCTCAGGGCTCTGAGTTCACCTTTCACTTGCACCTTTTAGTGTCATTTTTAGAGCAGGGGTTCAAAATCAACCCATGGAGTGGGGGGAGATGAAACAAATAACACAAAATGCAGGAGGTCACAGCATTGACATTCAGTGGTCCCAACATCCAGGTGGGTGCTGAGAATACTAAAGAATGTTTAATAGCAAATTATTGTCCAGCTTATGCATTATTAAAGCAGTGCTTTTAAAGCCATTTTGCCTTGACAGCTCTATTTGTTAGTCCTACCCAGCCTGTCACACACCATAAAGAAGATAAATGATATTCCATCAGAAACACTGAGCCTAAGTAGCTAATTTTTCATGAGATTGTTTTCAGAAAGATGAAGATGTTTCCATATTCCTTTGCATTATCTTATTGCTTTGCCAGTAAACACAACACACTGGGCAGACACTTTGCTTTCCCATTTACTCTTTTATCTAGGATGTATTTTTTTGCAGCTGCAGCACTGGAAAAAAAAAGGAGAAGATAAAGGGAATTGGCAGAATTTGTTCTAATTCCAATCCAGTGAGCTGAGATTACCTCAGTAAAGGCTGAAGCACTTCATGGGAGGATTGATCTTCTCTTTTATGGATAAAAATAGAGAGTTTACCATCCACTGCCTCACTTTCTTCTCCAGGATCTTTATCACCTTTTATGGAATTTTTAGGGCTGGCTTTTGCCAAGGTAGTATCTGGCTCAGAGGCAGTTGGAGAAAGCACTGTCTGGCAGCCTTGAAATAGAAAGGAAAAAAGAAAACAAAGAAACACAACCATGAATCCTCTTACGAATGGAACGAATGCTGACACATCTGGGATTGTCTGAAGCATCCCTGAGACACCCACTTTGGTCTGAGGCCAGGGAAATGAGGAGATGAAAAGGCACAGGAATATCCTGCTCTCAGTGAATATCAGACACCTCCCAATACTTGAGCTCTCTCCTAATACAAAAGCTCCTGGCACAGGGAGCCCAGAGAAGCTGTAGCTGCCCCTGGAAGTGCCCAAGGCCAAACTGGACAGGGTTTGGAGCAACCTGGGACAGCTGAAGGTGTGCAAGGGGTGGGACTGGAAGGGCTTTCAGGTCCTTTTCATTCCAAGACTCCATCAAACCCCAGTCCCTGGGCACACCACAAACAGTTGCTGGTACCTGGCACGACATAATCGGCCAGCTTGGCCAGCAGCAGGGAGGCAATCTTGGAGGCTGGGTCACTGGGATCGTCCTGCTCGCTGTTCAGGGAGGGCACTGAGTAACTCCAGGGGGGCAATTCCACATTCCCACAGTCCTCAACACTCATGAGAGGCAGGGCAGCACGGCACAACTGCAGGATTATGAGCACCAGCTTTGGAGAAGGACGCTGATCCAGGAGAAGGGACAGCAGCTTGGACACGCAGGCTGGCTGGCTCAGGATGGCTTTACCTATGTGACTCCTGAAAGGGAAAAGGATCTTGAAATTCAAACCAAATTAATTATTTACAAGATGTATTAAAAGCAATTTCAGTCTGACAAAACATTTGTAGCAATTCTTCCATAACTTGACAGCACTGATTAAACACTGAGATTAAGGGTCAGTTTTAGAACGGTTTAAATAAATCCACAGAAGATCCCACATAGGCTTCAGTAACAGAAGAAAACACTCCAGAACAAAGGTCTGGTACCTGGAGAGGTCGTTCAGAAGGCTGAGGACATCCTGCAGGGCATCATTCCCTGCAGCCTGGTTGCCACAGCACTCGGTGGCTCTGGCCAGGTGGTTGGTGAGGAGGCTGGAGACCTGCCTGGCCAGCCCGGAGTGAACGGCGTCTGTGGAACCCCCTGGGGAAGGGAGGGAAGAACACACAGCTGGAATCCACAAAAATCAATGTACACACCACAGAAATAACAATACACACCCCTGACACATCCACCATTAGCCAGCAGCCACGTGTTTGTAAGTCTAGGTGTGTTATGGGTGAATTCTACCACAGGAGAAATGCCAAATGAACACTCAATCTCTGGGTTTTCTGGTTATGTTTAGATAGACTCAAGTGGCAAAACTTGAAATTATTTCCATGGGGAGGAAAAAAGCCAGAATCAAAAAAACAAGAAAAAGAAAATCCACTGAATTTCATATTCACTTCTTAAGAATCTGGAGTCCCAAGTCATGATGAATTAAGTGCCCTATTTTAAATACATTTACACTCCTCAGACAGTTCTAACACACAGAGGACATTTCCAGTGTTCCTACCTTCCTCCTTCTCCCACTCCACGCAGCGGTTGGCCAGCACCTGGAAGGCAGCCCAGGCCATGGTGGCCACCTTCTGTTTCTTGGTCTGTTTTTCATTGGAGCTGGACTCAGTCTGGCTGCTCAGGCTGCAGAGCCTGTCCATGAGCTGCACCAGGCCACTCCTCACCAGACACTTCTCCTCGCTCCTGCAGGGGAAATTCAGCCTGGAATTAACTTCTCCATCACACTGGGAATCCAGATCTTGCTGTTAGCTCAGTAATTAATTAGTTCACTTGGCAGAAAGATGCTTCTGCCTCTCCCTTGTCCTCCACAGATGAAATTGTGAGGGAATTTATGTGGATGTTCTCAGATGCCCCTCATGATGAGGAAAGGGGATTATTTATAGTATTTAATGCTTCTCCTTAAGGCAGAGCCTACTAAGGCCAGGTGTGGATGCCCCCCTTGCCCACCTTGTGTAGGGAATGGTGCACAGGAGGCCAATGCTGTTGGCACAGGCGATGGGGTACCGGGCACACAGGGACACCACCGACGTCATCGTCTCTCCAAAAGCCTCCTGGACCTGCTCCACCATCCCACCACACGTCAGCTCTTCAATCCTGTTGGGGGTTAGACATTGGGAATGGAAGGCTTCAATTCACAAACTTCCAAAGGCAGCTTGAAGAAAATAATCATCAGTGCGTGTTAAGAATTACTCCAGGGAGACTTGGAAGGAAAACTGCAAGTGACTCATGTTTACATATGAAACATGTAAACAAGAGAGTGTGTTAGTTATAGCTCAGACATGATTAAATCTCACTACAAACAAAATAAAGAACATTTACTACATTTAAATTACAGTATTGGCTAAATCTACCAAAACATCTAATTAATATTAATTGAGAATTGAATCAAGGGAGAAGGATACCCTCTCTACATACCTGGGGACATGTCAGCCCAGTATGGAAGTTCATCTACTGATAAATAAAAGCATTTCTTAGAAGTTTCTGCCTTTTCACCCCACAAGCATCAAAATGCTTGTGGCAACCTCAGCTCTGCCAACTTGTGCCCTCACAGCTGCTCACTCCTGAATTCCCTTTGTCCAAAGCAATTTATTCCCTTGCACAGAGGCCAAGGAGAGATGCACCCACCTGGGCCCTCCCTGCAGCACCATGGTCACGGGCCCCACCAGGTGGGTGACGCCGCCGACGCGCACGGCGGCCGTCAGCAGCTCCCTCATGTGCACCAGCGCCTGCTTCCTGGTGTTCCCACGCCTCCAGCGGGTCTGGGCAGCCAGCAGGAAGCTGCTGCTGGACACCTGCCGGGTGTGGGATGGGATTTTGGTCAGACACAAACAGGGCACCTCCTGGTTTTGAGCAAGTTGGGATTTGGAATAAAATAACCACGTACGGCTTGGTCGGGGTTTGTGCCGATGAAAGCGAAGAGCTGGCCCAGCAGGACGCTGTAGGTGGGTTTGTCCCTGCTGTCCTCGATGGCCAGGGACTGCAGCAGGGTGAAGGAGCTGCTCCTGTGGCTGGTGACGTGCCGGCGCCTGCGAGGGAACAGGAATGTCACACCCTACAGCACAGAGCTGATCCAGTCCCCACAGATCCTGCTGTGCTGGCAGTGATGAATCTGATCAAGCTGATCCAAGGAACAGCACAGAGGAGTGAGGGGAGGAATAAAGGAATAGAGGAATAAGGAATAAACCCTGCTGTACCTCTGGCTGGCTCGGGCAAACTCGATGTCCTCGTTGCCGATCATCTCCAGGTCGGACGGGGCGGACATGCTGCGCAGGAACACAGGCTGGCGCACGGCGTGCGAGATCACCTTGGCCTCAGAGGCTGATTTACAGGCTGCAGGATTATAAAATCACAATAAAAAAGGTCATTCCTGGTGCAGGAAATTATTTACAAACTGGCTTTAAAATCACTGATGGATATCCCAGTGGAAGGGTGGGGAAAACCCAGGCTAAGCAAGAATGCAAAACTCAGATCTGAGAATTTTCCTGTTTTCAACCCTGTTGAGAACTAAAGATTTGTAATGGAAGGCTTCAATTCACAAACTTCCAAATGTAGCCTTAAAATAATAATAACCAGTACATGTTAAGAATGACACCAGGGAGATTTAGAAGGAGAACTGCAAGTCACTCATGTTTTCATATGAAATATGTAAACAAGAGAGTGTGGAAATTGTAGCTCAGACATACTGAAATCTCACTACAAACAAAATACAAAACCAGCTCCAAGGATTTTTCTGCTTTCAGGTATTGTTTCAAATCAGATTTCTTTTGGTTTTGTTAAGTATTTCTCCTCAACAGATCAGGAGACTGAAGTTTATATTCCACCTATTATTATTCAGATTTTTATTTGCCATCATCACAACAATCAGAAAATGAAGACTCGACTTTATTTATTGTGAAAGAATTCATTTAATTGAGGGAAAAATAGTTCAATTTAAAGCAAGAGAGGGAAAAATAAGAAACAAAAGGTATCTTTAGAAAATGCTGGTAATGAGGGATGTACCTGGAGTCTCTGCAGGGGTCCCAGATATGCTCCTGGTGATCCCAGACTGTGCTGCAATGGTCACATGCAACAACAGCTCTGCTCTGTTCATCAAGCTCTTCACCAAGGTTTTTGTCTTTGCTAAGGGATGGGAGGTCTTCTGGATCAGTGAATTCACCTCCTGGAAGAACTTCTCCCTAGGATTATGAGAGGGAAGTAAAAGAAGCCAATGTTTGAATGCTTTCACAAAGGAAGGGTTACTGTGGGAAAGGTCACTAAAGAGGACTCATGGCATTTGTTCTATGCCAACAATGCAGAAAGCAGAAAAAATGGAAGAAATAAACAAGGAATTGTAGGTATTAATATTTTTAGCATAGAAGTTTCTCATAATTTTATCAGATACTTGTGGAACTCTTTGGAATTGCCCTGAAGCTGCCCCTCCTTTGAGGCCTGCATGTTCTCTGATACTGACCTTAATGCCAGGACCACGTTCTCGAGATCACTCCCATCAAAAGAAACTTCCTTCATGGAACACAGAAGCTCCAGCTCCTTCATCTTGCTCTGAACAAAGGGAAGAAGGATGAGCACGTTCTGAGGGAGCAGAGTGGGGCACAAGCACCCACAGCAGCCCCAGGGCTCACCTCGTTGAAGTGATAATCATAAAAAAAGGGGACGTTGTTCTCCAGCTTGCCGTGCATGGCATCATCCACCTCGTTCTGCCACTTCTGCTCCAGCTCAGCCACACTCTGGTAAGGAGACAAAAATCACACTTGTTGCACTTAAGGTGTAGAAGGGATTTTAAAAGAAGAAATCTGAGTACATTTTGTATTTCTGTGGTGTTGAAATACATCTTTATTCTCAAAACAAGCCTTCTGCTGCTCTAAATAATTTTATTTTTTTACCTGCAGTTGTCTCTCCATGGCATTCAGCTTCTTAAAGGTCTCTCCCATAATTTTACAAAGTAAATCATATTCTTCAGCATGTTCCTCCTGATACTGGAAATTTATCAGGGACTGGAGAGCATCAACCAAATTGAGATGTTTAATCACACATGAAACCACCATCTCCTCCATGACTTCTGGCTGGATCACTTCCCTAAGGTTCCAGGGAAAGCCAAACTCATTAATCAGGAGCAAGAGACCAACTTGGACAATTCATATTCATCAATCATCAGATGCAAGGTTAAAAACCCAGAGGGAAACAAGGACTCCTTACTTTATACTGGGTCTAAATTGAGGCCGAGCACGTCCAGAAATTTCCCTGAGCTTGATCATGATTCCTGGGGGCAGCCTAATCCTGGGCAGGTCAAAGTAGTGTCCAACAGGAGGCACCAGCACGTCAGAGGGGTAGGTGAACTCCCTGTCCTCCTCTATGGTGAGGGGCAAAGGAGAAGGGCTTGGAGTGAGGGCTGGAGAGATCACCCCGTTGGCTTCCACCTGCCACTGGCACCTGCAAAAGGAATTAAAACCAATGGAAAGGATTTTTATTTCCCCCCTCATTGAAAAGGATTTTTATTTCCCCTCTCATTGAAAAGGATTTTTATTTCCCCTCTCATTGAAAAGGATTTTTATTTCCCCTCTCATTGAAAAGGATTTTTATTTCCCCTCTCATTGAGAAAGACACTTCAGCCAATAACACATTACAAAGGTTAAATATTAATATATGAAGTGTGGTTTGTACCAAGCATAACCCAACCCTCTTTTTACTCTAAAAACCCCTCTGTTTCAGAGGATATTCCCTCAGTTTTAGGCAACACAAACTGCTCAACAAACTACAGGAAAAATGATCCAAACATCACCTTAATGCACAAAACTTGAGCACAAGAAGTCACTTTCCCTCAGAAAAAAAAACTTCATATCAAAATTGATTTTTTTTTTACCTTTGTAAGAGTTTAGATCTTAAGAGCTCCTGACAGGTTTCTTCATCTTTGGTAATTTCTGGCCCATTGTACAAGATCCTCAGCATGGAACAGGCCAGCACAGACAGGCCCAGGGCCAGGTCCACCAGGAATGGCAAACCTCCTGACACATCCTCTGAGGATTCCTGCAGCAGGAACAGGGACAAGTTCAGCCAAGAACCAGGAAGTCCTTTCCAATAGATTTAAGACAGGAGATTTTATATATAATCATTTAAATGTAAGACATAGCTTGATATCAATCTTAACTCTTATATAAAAAATGCTGAACAATTAACAGCAAAAAACAATTAACAGCAAAAAAAACTGTAAGAACAACTCAAGACAAGAAGTAAGGGATTTAAACATTATTTTCCTGAACCAAGAATGAACAAGTAAATTTATTGTTGGTTCAGTCACTCAAATTGTAGCAGGATTGAAGATTCTCTGTGTTTGATCCCAGAATCCCTCCCCTCTCCTCTTTGTGGGCTGGAATTGTTATTTCCTCAGGATATCTCTGTTTTTCAGGTTGTTACAAAGAAATCCCGACCCACAAGCAGCAAGGGCTGCTGGAGTGGCTTCAGGAGATAGATAAGGCACATTTGATAACAACTATCTCCATGAATCCCTATTACTGTCTGCAATAAAGCAGGCAATAATTAATAATTCTCTTCCTGAAGAAGACAGACAAATTCTCCAATTAAAACAGCCCATCCACAGGGATCTCTGCATCCCAACCTCAGGCTCTGCCTACACCTGACCTGTCCCACTGCCCAAACCATTCACTGCTGGTTTCCATCTCACACTGCCATGCTGGATGCACATTTCCCTGGGTCTGGAATGTGTGGGGGGCAGTGGGAGCTGGAGCTGTGCCCTGGATCCCCCTGGGTACCTGTGCTCGCACAGTGCAGGCAAAGCCCCACATGGCCTTGTCGGGGGTGTTGTGCTCGCGCCCGCTCCGCATCTCGAAGGAGAACGTGACCGTGTCTCCCTCCACCTTCAGATATCCACAGCAGGAAGGGGGAAAAAGAAAATATAGTTAATAACTGAGGCAAAAACCAGGCTGTCCACACAAGTGGGTTGTTTTATAGATGAATGCTTTTAATGAGTTATCTGGGGGTTGTTGTTGTCGCAAATGAGATTGTCTGATTGAAGATTTTTTTACTTTTTATAAAGGTGTCTTTTAGTTGAAACTAAAAGACTTAAGACTTAAAAGACTAAAACTTAGTTTTGCTGCTGGCTGACTACAGTAAAACAAAAGGAACCACCATAGCTGTAAAATCAAAAGCAGAAATTATCAGTGTGTTACCTAGCATTGATTTTCACTGTTTGTCTGCAATAAACCAGGCAATAATTAATAATTCGCTTCCTGAAGGAAGACAGGCAGGTTCTTCAATTAAAAGAATGACAACAAATTAATCAAGGAGCTTGCTAAAAGAACAGTATCAAAATCCATGTGTGAAAAATAAACCAAATTCCCTTCATTGTGAACAATGGAGCTCTTGTCTGAAATTCCTTTCCAGTTTATTACCTCTTGATTTCTTTTAATGTGTTTTAGTGGGGGACAATGCAGCAGCACAAATATATATTAAATAAAAATAAAATCACACTGCAAGGAGTGTAAGGGGATACATTAACAAAGCATTGAAATGCTGAGGTTTCAAGAAGTTTGAGAGATTCTTCTCAGTTTTGCTGCCAAAAACACCCAATGAAATTTTAAAATCCAACAGAAATGGTTGGAATTTATTTGTTACGTTTGCTACTTGATATATTTGGGGGTTACTATCCAAAAAATTTACTTTAAGAGAATCTGCACAGAAGTTCTCCTAGGAGGGTGTACTTAGGAGAAGAGCAGTGCCATTAGAGACTCCAGGACTCAAATCTCCATCAGGAATTCCAGGGAGACACAAAACCAACTCCAAGGGAAGCATCACAAGGAACACAAAGCCGAGTTTAAAGTTCTCCCCCAAGGACACAACAGCTCACTGAGCAGGGATCTCATCACAGATAACTTAAAAGCTTGGGATGCAGGGTAAAATGGGCTGGGCATGGTTTCCAAAGGGAATTTTCAATGGGAAGGAGTGGTGGGTGGGAAATACTGTACCTTCACTAAGTCCTTGGGCCACCCCGTTCCTAAGACACTACGGCTGCCATATCCCAGTGTATTGCCTCCATACTCAGCAACCTTCCTACTGTTTGTGCTAGGACCAGCATAGATCACCAACTTCAAAACATAAAATACACTGTTAGACTGTAAGAGAAAAACAAGAAAACCTAATAATAATAATAATACTTAGCACTTCCACCGCGCTTTCGACTCTCGAAGCGCTCCATGCACGTGAAGCAATCCTCACAGCTCTGTGAGGGCTCCAGGGTTAAGTATTATTATCCCCATTTTACAGATGGGGAAACTGAGGCACACAGGGGTTTGAGGGGTTTGGGCTCTGCTCACACAGCAGGGCTGGAGCAGAGAGCAGGAGCAATCCTGAGGCACAGAACAAACTCCTTCCCCAGCAGGGAGGGGCTGATCCTGCTCCCAGCAAAGCCAGAGTTTGCTCAGTGGCTTTGGTGGGATCAGAGTTTTTTTGGGGGGAGTTCAATCAGTAATGGGTGACATTAATATTGAAGATGGTGCCATGAGTTATTTATGAGCATCAGGACTCAGCAAACAGCACGAGCAGCTCTCTGATAATACAAAGTGGGTAAGTGCTATTGGTTGTTCTCTTAAAATTCAAGTATTTGTTCCTATGAATTCAGGTAAACAAGCTCTGTCATCAGAGAAAAAGGAACCTCTCCAGCTCTGCCCAGTTTAAACCAACTGTGCTCATCAAAGGAGGCAGCCTGATTAAAATTTGGGGAATAAGGAAAACTGAACGTGAGTAAAAGTGAGAGAAGTCAAACACTTGGATAGTCTGAGCCAGCCTGAATTTCTTTTTTAAAAAAGCAGAATTGATAGAATTTCTGAGGGGAAAAACCAACCCAAACCACCCCTCAACCCCTCCCACACTTGTCCCCTGGCAGAACTCCCACTTTTTCTGAGGGAATTCCCTCTCTGCAGAGGTGCTGAGCTGGCCCTTGCTTACCTTGTCATAATCATACTGGGAGGAGCATCTGTTGTCAAATCTAAGATACAAACAGCGGGCTCCTGGAATGTGGACAGTTTCCTTAAATTTGTAATTATCCCTGACAGGATGCACTGTCTCCACAGTCTTCCCAGCAGCCCAGGGAGCAGGGATCTTCAATCCAGTCAGGAATCCTGGCTCTTCCTTCTCTTCCAGCATCCTGAAATTAAAGGTGAGAGTTTGCCCTAAAATACAGCACAGGATTTCTGTCACTCAGACATTAGGATATAAAAAAATCATAGATATTAAAAATCATCTCTCAGTACTGACACACACAGACAAGGAATTGACTCCTGGTTTTAGGCATGACTGTATTGAGGGAATTAATGTATTACATATATTATTATCATTATATAATCATATATATTATCATCATCATTATTCATGTATTACATATATTCCTATTCACAAAAATCCCATTATCACAAATTCTTTAGTATTCCAAATTCTCCAAAGCTGCAAATAAGCATTTTTATTTGATTTTAGCTGTTTGTTTCTGTTCCCAAGCATGAGCTGGAAAACTTTGAGCTCAGACACACCATTTAAATGCAGGAGTAAAAATGTTATTTCTCTGTAAATTAAACCATTTAACAGCTTTGCAATGGTTTTAATTCTGTATCTCATGCTGCCAGAGCAATTTACATTTTCTCTTGATGGACCTCCTTAGCCTAATTTATTGTGAGAGGAGCATTTAGAATTAATTTCTAACGCTCGAGGTGAGGGAAAAAACCAAAACAAACCATATTCTGTGTAAACAACTTGAAGTTATTAATAGTTTAATTCTATAGACAGAACAAAATTTGGAACTAACTGCCTTTTGCAAAAGCTTATACAAAACTGAGACAGCCTTAGAAATCATTCCAGCACACCTTTGAAAATTAATTCAAATAAAAACTGCTGCTTTATCCCACAACAATGGTCAAATAAACATTATAGTTATCCCATGAAAAGACCCAAATGTAAAGAAAATCACCTCTCATCAGGTAACTGCTTCCCTTTCTGCTCTGGAGCACAACTGGGGGAACTGTTCAGTTCTGAGAAAACTGGAGACTGGGTTTTAAGCAGCAGTGCAGTCTGTGGCCCAAAATACACAATGTTAGGGACAAGCAAACTGTAAAGCATTTTAAGAGCTCATTATTGAAATAATTAACAATCCTACTATTGTTACTGACAGTAAATCATTTCTGGGCAGCTCCTGGAACAGCCAAATTTAACCCTCAGCATCAGCAGCTTTGGCAGCTGCTGAGGAGCTGAGCTGTGGGTGTGGATGAGTCTCTGGAGGGAGCTGAGCAGATTTTGGAGGCTGCAGGGCCAGGTTTGGCCCAGGTTTGGCCCAGGGTGGCCCAGAGCCCGTACCTGGCTGGTGTAAAGGACCAGCTGCACCAGCTGAGGCATCAGGGCATCAGCCATGGTCAGGGTCTGCAGGTTGGGGTGCATCAGGGACGTCAGCAGCACGGGCAGCAGGTGGCCAAGCATGGTGGCCTTTGTGATCTGCTCCAGGCCCTTTAACCTGCAAGGAGAGCCAGAGTTACACAGGAACAGTTCTTTTCACAGAGCACTTCTGCTTTTAGTCACTTCTGTTTCATCTTCTAACAGCAATTCAAAATTCAGTTTGTGTTATTTCCACAAAATCCCCAAAACAAGCTTGAAACCCCTGCAATTTCTCCCAAGTGTCAGTGACCTTGAATTGCTGACAATTCTCACTGAACAATCTGAGAGCAGAGACAGTAAATCAACAATTTAATAATTACTCAGAGAAGGATAAGCTCCCCTGGGCACAGGATGAAAGTCCCCATCAAACACAAATGCAGCAGTGTGGATATCAGCTCCCAGCACATGGAGCTCCAAGGACTTGAAAAGGATCTGCAGCTACAAAAATATATTTGAACACGAACTCATATGAAAATATCACCCAGGAATTGTGTGTTGTCAATAAATACAATTAATCTTGCAGGCACAGAGAAGCAGAAAGTGAAACCTGGAACAGCTGGGACAGGGAGTTGTTTGTTTGAGGAGAGGAAAGTTCACAGCTTTTGTTTCCACCCCATTCCCAAGGTGGGAATACAGGGAAGGGCAGCTGATGGAATTTGTGGGATATCAAAGCAACACCCAGGGATTGTCATGTACAAATATCTAATCCAGCTACCAGAGATGGAATAACCAAGAATTTAAAAATAAACAGATTGTTCTAGCTTACAGCAGTATTCCCAGCTAATTACAGTTAATTTCCAGGTATCCTACTCATAAATATCATTATAACTGACTAAAATCTTCCCAGTTTGAGGTTCCCACAGAAATATCAACCTACAGATGATAGGACTGACACAGAGAGTGATTATAAAATCTTCACCAGCTGAGTGCCAAACAATTGCTACAGGAAGAAACAGTTCATGTGCATTCAGAGCTCAAATATAAAGTGATAAAGAATAATTAATGCTAACTGTGCTTGCACAATAGGCCACAAAGAGCAGCAGCTCCCTGTTCCCAAATTAGGATCCTCCCACTTGTCTTACCTTTGCTCCCTGTCAGAAATGTCACTGTTAATTAGTGCTGTAGTGACTTGTTGCAGCATTTCTAAGACTTCATCACATCCTGTCAGGATTTGTGTGGCGAGAGACAAAATGCTGGTCTTGAGTTCCTAAATAAATGAAAAAAAAAAGAGTTAGAGGATACTTAAATTCTTAAAGAATCCCCCCAAAAAAGGACAACAGAACAAAAAGATGGATTTCCAAATGAAAAGAATGATAATGTGACCTGGCAGGCCTGCAGCAGGAGATTCATCCAAGACTTAAATTTGATTAATGTTAAGCCCCAAAGTGCTGGGAGAAACTAGGTGCATGTTTTACAGGATGCACATCCAGTTTCTAGAGGGAGGGAAGCCCCAAGTCCAGCACAGGAGAGAGCTGAGAGCCAGCCAAGGGACAGGACTGGTGACAATGTCCTAGCAGGGATGAGGAGCACTGCAGAGAGAGAAACTGAACAATGAACACGGCGTGAACAGTGAGACAAGAAAAATACTCCAATATTTAGCATTTACTCAATGAGCCTGAACAAATCAACTGCAGCACTCACAAACACACACAGCCTCAAAGAGCAGCAGAGAAAACCAGCTTAGCAAAATGCCAGAAATTCAAAAATTCATTCAGTTAGGGGAGAATTATTACCAAAACTACCACGGGCAGACAGCCTGCCCTCCAGGCAAACCTGGGAGCTGGATGAAGCAGGGTGAAATGCAGCATTTTAATGAACTTCTACCAACCAAAGCCTGTCCTCACATCTTGTCCTCTAACAGCTTCCTTGCCACAAACTTTATTCTCTCTATTTCAGATGGAGGTGGTTCTACACAAGCTTTGTTTAAATTGTAAAAAAGCAGAAGCCAGGTAAGGCAAATAAGAAACCCCTCTTCTAATTATTTAAATTTTTTTTTCAAGGACCACTTGAGTGATTGGGAGAATAAAAAGTTTCTGGGGTAATGAGTCCAGGAAAGGAAATTTCTGTGCCAGGAATCCTTTGAGCACTTATTAACTAAAATCTATTTAAAATCTCATTATACATATATCTAGGAACTGTCTGGTCTTACTGATAACAGGGGATGCAAGCTGGTATCCTGAACACAGAATAACTACAGATTCTATTCTGGGATGTTTTTCCTGCTCTCCAGCTATTTAATTCCATCCAAAGGGGAAAAACCACCAGCAAACAGCACTGCAGGACCAAGGTGTCACAGCACACTGAGTGGAGAGAGCCAAACTAGAATAAAACTTGGTGTTTACCTGTACCTTCAATGTCTCTCCCTGCAAGGAGCTGTCACTGTCATCACTGTCATCGGGTTTAATCAGAATTGTGTTACTGAGGAGGTGGTTCTGCACAGCCATCAGGTACCGCAAGCACGAGGACGCAGCCTTCAACACAAATAGTAAAACTCTGCATTATCCAAACCCTTCATCAGCCCCCAGTCAGGCAAGACCCGGGTTTGGAAGTTGGAGAGAGGAAAAAAAAAGGTTGAGGAAGAAGAAAAGAAAGAGCAAAGAAATAATATAATATATTTAAGAAAAAAAAAAACGGTTGCAAAATGCTGAATTTTGTGAGGTAACTCACAAAAATATAGAGGCAGCATAACTTTGTCCAGGTTTGGAACACTGTAGCAATATTCAGGAACTCTAAGAATTAATTAATTCTGAAAAGACCATGCCACCAGGGTGATAAATGCAATTCACACTCCTGAAGGTGATGGTTCCATTCCATTCCTTCCCCACAGGCCAGGACATCCTGTCCCCTCCCAGGCTCAACCTGCCTTTCTCAGGGAGCTGATCCTGCTGAAAACACCTGACCACAAATTGATGGTTTTACCATCAAATGTCAGCTTGAACTCATTTCTGTCACTGATAACTCAGCCTGTATGAATCACAATACACAACTGCATGATGGATTTTGTAAGATGCTGTAATGCTTTGAATACTGAGATTCACAAACTTTGCTGAAACTGAACCAGAGCAACTAGAAAATAAATCCACGGATAAACCCATTCCAGCATTACTGAATTATTTCCTTTGCTGTGAGAAATTATTCTTTTCTTCCCTGCACAGCACAAACAAAAGACAATTCTTCTCCTGGATTTAAGACACAACTATAGAAGTTTCACCTCTGTACTCAGTGAAGAGGATGGATTCAAGGAGGAAAAGAAGCCAAAGGCAGAGATACTTTTATCAAAACACATTTTACTTACAGGCACAGTTGAAAGAAGCCTTTGAAAGTCATCTTTAGATACAGTTTGGCACTTGGTGATTAAGACACAAGATTCTCGGACAACAATCTTGAGGATGTAGTGCAAGAGTTCATCATTGAGTCTTCAAGGAAGGCAAGAAAGGAGGAAATTGTTAATCATTAATTATTGTGCATTTTGTACAGCTCAGCTCACTCTGCAAGCTGCATCCCAGATTATGGGAAACCTAAACAAAGATCAAACTTCAGACACAAAAAACCCCAAGGCTGAAATATTTAACAGGTACAAGAGATTTCCAGGGGTTTGCTGCACTGTGCTGATGTAAATCTGTGATTTCTTATGGCTCCTAAAAAGACTCCTCCCAATTTAAACAGGTACTTGAGACTGGCAGTTCTACTGCTGGAAAGTCACCTATGATATGCAGAGAAATGCTATAAAATCATATTTATGAAATTATCATTCAAATTTACCATGAACATGGCAAGAAACAAGGAATTCCAAACCCAGTCTGGGTACAGGAGCATCCAAAGTTTGCCCAAAAATATCAAATCTCCCCCACAGACACAAACAACATTCAGGTCACACTGCAGGAACACACCAAGCAATTCCAGCAGAAGTTCTGCAAGTTCAGCTCAAGCAAATAACAGAAAAATACCCTATAAACTGAGGCTTTTTACCTGTAATGATCATCATCTTCACTTCCAAATCTGTTGTTCTGCAGCTGCTCAGCTAAATTGGTCAGGATAACATCCCGGAGCTGCGAGAGGCCACTGTTCCTCTCTCCTGAAAGGGAAATAAAGGACTTTTGCAAAGCAGCCTTTTACAGAATAGACTTTATTTCCCCAATATCTCAATTACAGCTCAGGAATGGCTGCACTCCCAGGGTGACAGAGCTGCTGTCCCACACTGGGAGCTCTCCCTGCCCATGGCACTGTTGGGAATTCCCAACAGGTTCCTGAGAAGTAACAAATCACAAATCACAGAGCACCAGCTGCTGCCAAGGCCAGACTCCCATTTCCTGGTGAACTCCAGGATATTTCTCCCCCTTACTGAGGTCTAACATCACCTCTGATTACTGGGTACTTGCAAATATTCCTTTTCCCCACCTGACCATTCCTTTTCCCTCACCCTAGGCCATGCAGCCTTTTGGAAGCTGAAGCATTCCATAATTTCCTAGAAAAGCATGGAATTAAAGCAGAGTAGTGACCAATATCCCAAACTGTTCTCTCTCTAAGCTTGAGATGTACTTTGACTTTTTGTTCCCAGAAAAACCCCACTCTCACCTGGCAATAAGACATTCTCACCTTCAGTTAAGACCAATTTCAATAAATTATTGATTTCTGCTTCTCCAGGATACAGGATATTTAAACCAGAGCTAAGGGAAAAATAAAACCATTCATTACTTCATGGATTTAGAAATGAACAAAACCTTTTCAGTGGATATGTGACAAATGGCACCACAAACTCAGCACCTGATGGAACATTCACAATGTCTTTGTAAAGGCTTAGAAGAGCATCCTCCAGATTTTAACATCAATATTAGGACATAAGCAGCTTTTTTTCTCCAGGAATCTCTTGTAATCAATTATATTTTATTGGTTAGGTCACAAAGCTTCTCCAAGAGCTATTTCCCTCAGGAAAACTCCCCATTCATCATTTGCACACAGGGCAGCACCATCAGTTTGTTCAGAAACAGAGATGTCAGGAAAAATGATGATGGCTCAGAGAAAAACTCCCAAATGGTGATGGGGTGAGAGCTGAGGCTTCTCTGTGCCAAGAACAGTGGAAAACACAAATACAATAAACAAGAAATCACTACTGGTGATGTTCTGCACATTTTGGAGACTGGCTCTATTTAAGCTACACAGAAGATTCTGAAAGGAGCATTTCAGGAACAACCCAGCTCTGCAGAAACATTCCAGGTGGAGACTTTTCCCTCTAACTTGTGATGAACTGTCCTTTCTATGTGAATTCCCCCATCCAGATCACAATCACTTCAAAGGAGCACTTCATGCTTGTCTCAAGTGCTGAAATCATTATGCAACTTTGCCATTTCCTTTCCCTTTTCTTTTCCAGTAACAGAAGAGAAAACTGGAATGTTTTTCAGCATCACACTGAGAGCAGAGATTACTGCAGCTCCCTTCCCTCTGGTTCATGCTGATCCACTCTGATAGAAACCTCAGGAAAAGTTTTAACACATTGCCAGCTCTCTTTGAGGGCTCCAGTGGCACCAGAATCCCCCAGGGAGGAAACAGGAGGAAGAAAACATCAGCAAAGCCCTGGAATACACAGGTATTCCAAGGTATCCATGCAGGTGACAGGAGATACTTTTACCCTGAAAATGCCAGGCAATCCTCCTGAGCCAAACCATTCCTCACTCAGAGCTGCACAGAGCCACAGAAATCAGCAATGTTGTGATTCACAACGAGAAAATGCAGGTTGATATTAAAAAGATTTTGTTCTTAACCTCTGGAGCACTTCCCACTGGAAAGGTTCTGGCTGTCCTTGGCAGGCTGGAGCCAGCATTCCTCGGCTCTGAGGTTTCCATTATCTCCTTTTCAGGAGATACAACCACACTTCTTTTTTTTTTTTCTTTTTTTTCCCCTGGGCCTTCAGTCTCATACAGAGCATTGCTCAAGTATTATTAATCCCTCCAATATTATAATTCTGCTTCTCCTGATGCTCCTTTTGCTAGGAGAACTCCAGTGTTACCACTTAAAACACTGAGGTGAGAGCTGTCAACACCAGCTTTGCCTTTTCCTGAACACCACAGCAGCTAAATAAGGAACTCATGCAAGGAAACTTTGCCTGAATTTTGCAACTATTTTACAATAAACATTAAAAAAAACCTTAAGAAAGCAAGTGAAAAAGAAATAAAAAAATAATAATTGCTACCTGTTATTTCATTAAGAATAACACATTGGATTTCTCTTCTTCCAGATACAAACTGTAATAATTTTATCACATTATGTCTTAAAATCCATCACACTACACATTCTCATACTAATGTAAAATTAAACTGAATACAATGTGCATGTTCATCTGTCACTACATTTCAAAGAAACTAAAATCTAAGTTAACTTGAACTTGATAAAAGAGATATTCACCTAATGGCCAGACAAACTTCCTTCTGGATTTCAGAGCAGATCTGATCCCTTGGGGCCATCAGCAACTGCCACAGTAACAGCCCAGACCTTCTGACAATGTCTCTGTTCCTTTCAGTTTGGGGGCTGAAGAAAAATTTAAAAACCACCTAGGAAAAATTAAACACAACAATATTAATATTAAAATATAAACATTAGTTACATTAACTTATTTTCTGAAGTCAGTTTCTCGAACTATTTGTGTGGGTCTAGAAATCTGAGAGTCAAAACCTGATTTTGAATCAAAAAATGGAGGGGGGAGAATACAAAGAAAGAAGTGTTTTATTTTTGTTATTTTATTTTGTTATTATTATTTGTTATATTATTTATTTTTATTTATTCTGTGTTTTATTTTACTCTGTAAAGGTAGAGATTATATTTAAATTAGGGCTCTTAAATGAATATATAAAATATTGCAAAGCCACTGCTAAATCAACCTCCATCACACAGATTCCAATGGAGAAAGAGATATAAATTAAATAAAAATGAAACCAGTGGTTGCCTGTACTCCAGACCAAATTTTTCACTTTTCCATGTGAATTTTGAAGTCCCTTTAAGCTCCTGTACCTGGAAGACCACGAGGATGCAGCGGATGATGCAGGTGTCTCCATTGACCATGGCCTTCTCCATAATGTCACAGATGCTGCTCAGGTGATGGGCCTCAATGGGATGCTGCTTGCCCAGAAAGTTGCTGATGGGGAGGTTGTTGCTGGCTGCCAGGAGGTTGAGCTGGTGGATGCACATGGCACCAACATGGTGCAGTAACTGGTTAATGACCTCGTTTGTGGTTGTGGCATCCCCTGCAAGGAGAGGAGTTCAAATGCTGTCTATAAATACAGACTGGATCATCAGCCTTTAGTTCTAAAATGCAATAAATCAACTTCAGGGCATAAAAGGATTACCCAAACACCTTTTGAATGTGCTGAAGGCAGCAGGAATCTGTAAATCTTCCACACATCTCACTTTGTACTTTTCCCTCTCTTAAATCTGAGCTAAACCATGACCAATATTTACAACTCTTTTCAGGAATGAACTCAGCTTTTAACAGAGGGCAGTTTCTGTCTGTTTATTCTCTGCCACTCCTGTTTGACTCCCCTTTGTGCTGACTTGTGGTTCCCTCACCTTTGGGCTCTGCAATGACGTGGCTCACTCCCAGCCTCTGGCACACACAGTGGAATGCCTGGTTCCCAGGATTGCACCACTGATCAATGTAATCATTGGAGCACGTCCAGATCATGTTATTCATTGTATCATAACAAGCACCTGAGAAAAGGAAAAGAATTCACACATCAATTTAGTAGGAAACCAGACTGAAGCATCTTTATAGGCATTGTAAATCCAAACTATTTGCTTTAAAAGTTTCTAAAATTTCACCACGTGTCACTATGAGATTTCCTAGTTTTCTGAGCATTCATATTAGTACAAGTTCTCACTTTCTCATGTTCTTTCATGTAAACAGAAAATCTTATTTTGTAAATATTGCCATTGTTTTGAATTCCTTCTCCAAGAGAAGGGGAAGCTGAATGACAGTCCTTTTTACCAATGTCGTTGAGAGGTGGGGATTCCACTCTCCATTCCATTTCTTAAAGTATATAATAAGAATAATAAACAAAGCAGGAATTCTCCCTGCTACTCTTCTGCTGTCCCAAATTCTTGGCTCTGTGTGTCTTTTTGAGTGAGGGTCACAGCAACAACCACGGACCTGCAACCCCACCCTGTTGGAGTCCAGGACACCCCTCTGGCCACCCTGGAGGGTTTGGAGACAGGACAGGGGGTCTGGGATCTGTACAGGGGGCTCAGCCAGCCTCACACAGAGCCCAGGAGGACACTGCCTCTGATCCCTGCCATGGCAGTGAATGCCCACAGTGTATGAAGAATCACAAGCTGAGAGAATTCAAAATAAGCAGTATTTAGTTTATCATAGAATGTAAATGTAGAATCTAAGATTTTTAGTATATGAGATTGAAGAGACAAGATGGAGGAATTGGGGAGTGGCCCCTGTGCTCCTTGTTCTTGCTCTCGTCCCCCATCTTTTGCTGAGTTGGATTTTAGAAATTAGTTTAAAGTAGAAATGACATGTTAACAGAAGTAGTAAGTATTAGTACGATTCTGTAAATAAAAAGTTTGTTGTAGACAGTGGTTAGATCAGGGAAATGGTACAAAAAGTCCAGGACCCTCTGATCTGCCCCAGTCCTGCCCTGTGCCCTGCTCTGCTGGGGATGCCCTGCAGAGCTGAGACAGAACTGAGATAATGAAGAATAAACAACCTTGGAAACACAGACTGGGGACTCAGCTTGTCTTCTCTGGCTCCGGTGTGACACCCTTTGGGCAAGAGAAGCTTGAAAACCTGATTACCTCTAGGAACAGCAATCCCGAGGAGAATCTCAAGGAAAAGAAACTCTGAGACACCCACTGCAGAGCTGCTGACTGCAAATCAAACCCAGATGGATGATTTGGGATCTGAGGGATGGCTGTACTCCTTACCAAGGCCTGGCACCAGAGCCCCCCGTCCGAGCGAGCTGCCCGCAGCATCGATGAGATCCGCCCTGCTGGTGAACTGCCCGTCTGAGATGTTGAACACCAGGCTGGAGGCAAGGACTGCACAGAAACACAGCTCCCATCAATTCCTGAGAAATTTATGGCGTTCCAGGCAGCCAAGGGCTCCCAGGCTGCCACAAATGGCTCTGACTTACTTTTCAAGGAGGACAAAGCGCTGGTGCCCCCGAAGAGCGACCGCGTGGCCGAGCTGCCCGAGCCCCCCGGGGGTGGCACCAGCATCACCAGGTAGGTGCCACACGTGTAGATTGGGGTCCTCCTCAGCATCTTCAGGGGTAGCCCACAGCTCGTGTTGGCAGCTGCAAGGTGCACCAGAGAAGGGTCACAAACTGCACCTCTGCAGAAGGAGGCAGAGGTGCAGTTTGTGCTGAGCAGAGGTGCTGCTCGGGGCTTTGAAGGAAGTGATATTTAAGAAGTTTTGACAGAATTCCAGAATGGTTTGGATTGGAAGGGACCTTCAAGATTATCCCAGTCCAACCTCATGGACAGGGACACCCCTTCCATGAGATCAGGTTGCTCAGAACTCCTTGAGCACTTCCAGGGATGAAGCATCCATGGCTCCTCTGCAGCCTCCCTGCCTCACATTCAGCACCAATCCCCACAAGGTTACAAAGAGTTTCACAGGTCATTCAACTAAAGGAAACAACTTCAAAATAACAAAAAGAAAAATTAGGTATAACCTAAACTATTAAGAATTATGTGGTGATAATTACATTGAAAGCACTTGGAGGCAAATGATCTCCTCACAGAGATCACTTGAGATTCACTATGCATTTACTATTTTAAGTTCTCCTGCTCCTCATGAAACGTAGACAGCCCAAATGATCTCCCTCCTGCAACAGCTGATCAACACTTTTTGAGTGCTGACTCAAGAATTAGCCAAGAATAGCCACTAACTCTCCTTTTTCTGTACCACTTGAGTGGTTAAATGGCAAAACACAACCTTTAAAATAGCTCTCCGAGCTAACTCCTTGCCAAATTCCCTGGAAACAGAGGCATTTAATGTATAATTTATTTTTATGGAAATACTTTCAATTGTTTCAAATTGAAGAAAGAAAGCTCATGTACTTGTGAAGGAACAAAAATAATTCAAGATAAACTGAGTAAAATCTTCAGACAAATCTAACAAAGCTCCAGATCATCCTGAAAGCCATCAGTGCAGCTCATTAAAGATTCCCTCATTAACTTGGGTTGTTTCCATAAAAAAATTCCCAAACATCATGCAGATGACCTCGAAAAAGTGCAAAATTACCCAAGATTTGTAATATTTCAGTGACTGGTGAAGCAATAATTCCATTTTCTAACCTGCAGGCCATTCTTACATACCAATTAGACCAGCTGAGCTGCCAGCAGAGAAATGCAACTATCAGATTCCCCAAACTAGTTCAATAATGGAATTGGAAAAGAGTGCTTCCCATTTTCCATCCCTAAACTTTCCTCACAATCCTAATTTAGCACAGGAGCTGATGATTCCAGCATTAAGCAAATACTGCGAGGATCTTCCAACTACGCATTTGGGGGAAAAAAAGGACAAAAAAATCACACACTGTTTTTTTGGTTGTTTTAAAGCTGTCCTAAGAGGTCAGTAATAACCAGGATGGATGCTAAGAAATGAGAAGTGAAGGGTTCTGACCTGCCTGGTCCTCCTTGAGGGTGTTGGAGATGGTGGAGCCCGTGAGAGCAGCGAGGGTGGCCGAGGGGGAGGCGCGGTACCGGGACAGGCGGCTCAGCAGCATCTCATTGATGCTCTTGGCAGATTCCCCCTCTTTCCTCATCAGGATAATTCTTTCCTGCAGAGGATTTGCTATACAAATGCCATTTTCTACCTAGTAAAATGGGGGGGAAAAGAAGACTTTAGATATTGAAATCCATAGGGGAGAGAATGAGGTAGGAATACAAAGTGAAACTTTGCTGACAGAAGTTCTTGAAAAACAAAGTGCTGAAAGCAAGACAGGAATATTTTTTGTTTGTGATTTCATGGTTCAGTAGAATAATTTATTAGAAGATATCTAATATCTTTGAGATATGTAATAGGATATCTTCTATTTATGCTTGTTCTTGAAGACAGAACTGCTTGTCATAAACTTGAGTTTATTTAGGAAACTGCTTAAAAATCCATAATCCTCTTGTATTTTCTTAGAGGTGCTTCACTTGCAAATCACTTGGATCTGAATCATTTTTCCAGGTAAAAAGTGTGAGCAATGATTTCTTCAGCCCATGATGTTCAGGGGATGTTTTTACTGCAGAATGCATCTCTTAATGAAAATGTGATTTATAACGTTAGGGATTTTCCATGAGTTGTACTACTACAGCCTCCCAGTTCCAGCTCCACCAGCCCACTCCATCCTCCTCTGCTGAGCAGAAATACAGACATAAAAAATACATTTTATGCTACAAGAGAATTCATATTGCTAAATATAATAATCCTCTGGACATGGAATCAGACAGCTCACCTCCTGTTCTGTTCAGTTATTTCACATAAATCCATTCAGATCACGCCCATAAATATCCAAACTTAATACATCAATTAGAAAATGCTGGTATTTAATTAAACTGGGTTATGCTACCAACATCAGACATAGGAAACACATGATTTGCTTACTATAATTTCAAAAATATCCATAAAGACAGAGTGGCCTTTGGGGGTTTTTTCGTTGAGGCTTGCAGGAGACCAAATCCAGTAGAAGAAGGTGCCATCTGAAGAAAGATGCACGGTGGTCATAGTGCTGCCAACTGGGAAGTGATTTACTGGCATTGGGATTATCTGACATACCTATGAGACAGAAAGCATCTTAACAGGTCTGATTTTGCACTTTGGCCTTACAAGTATGAACAGTATGAAAAATAAACAGAGATCAAACGCAGTTAGTGCAGAAGGGGTTTAATATTGGACTTAGTTGTAGCATTACATTGATTTATTAGCAACAGCTATTCTGTGATATTTGCCAAATATCCAAACCAGCTCATTGATCTCAAATTTAACCTATCTAAAAATAAAAGGATCATCTCCTCTCTAATGACAGAGAACAGAAGCACAGTACCACAAGGAAAATACACATCCCCAAGAGTCACCCACTTTCTGCAACTTCTCTCAAACATTGCTGGAAACTTGAGAAGAAAAGGGGAATCTAAACATTCTCAGTGTCAGGAAACACACTGGACATAAATGTGCATATCCATCCTTAAAACAACAGCAGGGAAAACCTAAAGTAAACAAACTACTCCAGTTTTACAAAAGGCAAATGTTGTTTATCTACAAACCACAACCAGACCTGAAACAACACCTGAATTTTGGGATGGGGAAGAACAAATATATTCTTGATTTAAATCAAAGTGCATTTTGCTGTTGTTTGATTGCTTTAAGATGTGACTACACTGGAATCATGGAATATCCTGTGTGGGAAGGGACCCACAGGGATCATTATTGACCCCTGGCCCTGCACAGACACCCCAATAATCCCACCCTGTGCACCCCTGGGAGTGGTGTCCGAATGCTCCTGGGGCTCTGGCAGCCTTGAGGCTGGGACCATTCCCTGGGGAGCCTGGGCACTGCCAGCACCAGGGAAAGGAAGAACCTTTCCCTGATACCCAACCTAACCTAAGGAAGAACCTTTCCCTGATATCCAACCTAACCTAAGGAAGAACCTTTCCTGATATCCAACCTAACCTTGTCCTGACACAGCTCCAGCCCTTCCCTGGGCCCAGTCCCTGCTCACAGAGAGCAGAGTTGGAGCTGCCCCTCTCAGGAAGCTGCAGATTGGGATGAGGTCTCCCCTTAGTCTCCTCCAGGCTGAACAAGCTCTGTCAGTACCCCATAATATANCAACCTAACCTAAGGAAGAACCTTCCCTGATATCCAACCTAACCTTGTCCTGACACAGCTCCAGCCCTTCCCTGGGCCCAGTCCCTGCTCACAGAGAGCAGAGTTGGAGCTGCCCCTCTCAGGAAGCTGCAGATTGGGATGAGGTCTCCCCTTAGTCTCCTCCAGACTGAACAAGCTCTGTCAGTACCCCATAATATAGAACAGTGTAATTATAGATAAATACATATATTTATATGTTAGACACACTGAAACAGTAACATCTCTGCCATAACTTACACATTCACCACACAGTCACTTCAAGGCGCGGATACAAAAATGCAGTTTCACAAAGTAAGAAACTTCAAGGATAAAACCAATTAAAGCTAAAAAGTGTGTGATTCATTCAGCCTGTCCCCTTTACCTGCAGGGTATGTTGATCCACGAGCTGGAACAGGTAGTGAGGTTTGCTGTCAAAGGACACGGGCCGATGGAGGAGTTTGCCGTTGCCAAAGGCCACCCAGCCCGTCTCCAGCTCCTCGTTCCGGCAGTACACAAACCCCCTGCAAAAATCCACCAGGATGTTCAAACCCTTCAACCCTGCCCTGCTTCTCTGAGGTTTTTATCAAATAACAATTCACAACCACAGTGCTGAACTTTAACTGAACTTACATTCAAGTCAGCAATTTTTGTTGTGAAAGGCTTTAAGCGTAAAAAGCCTCGTGGTTTTCGAGCAATGAAGAAGCAAGGAGGTACAGTGAGTCACAGCTGCACTAATTACTTAATGAATGACATAATTAGCAAACAAACACTCACAAACTCAGCTATAAATAAAATGTCACAGAACTGGTCTGTAGTATATCTCCCTCAGCAAAGAATCAACCAACTTACTAGGCATTAAAAATAAAATCGAATCTAAAATTCTGCTACAGTGGAGGTTGAACTAAAGGGCTCCACAGGCCCCTTCTAACCTCAACCTGTTCTTTCATTTTAGACAAAACATACTCAAGGAGAACTTCAGATGAGAAACCCAACATATTAAAATAGCGTTTAATGAAAATTCACAATATCATGGAACCACAGATTGGTGTGGGTTGGGAAGGACCCTGGAGATCACCTCCTTTCTCCAGTCTTGCTACTCCCAACGTCTGGGAGAGGTTTCCCAACACAGAACTTTTGTGTTTCAGCAGAACAGGCAGCACTGCAGTGCCCTTACCTGAGGGTTCCATGCAGTCCTGATCCCAGCTTGCTGATGCCCCTGCCCACGGAATTGGTCGTGTACAGGTAGAGCCCGTCGGCTGCAAGGCACCGGCCCAGGTCTGCGTCTGCAGCAGGACAGCACAGAGCACCTCTGTGACATTCCAGCTGGGAATTCTCCAATGGAAAACCAGCAGGTGCTCATGGCAGGTCACTACCAGCCCTTTTTTAATGCTGGATTGATTATTTGGTGCTCTAAGAGCTGTTGTAACACAGGCACAGCCCAGGAGACCCAGAGGTTTCTTCACATCTTCTCCAAGGCTCAGAAGTGCCCAGATGGTCTCAGTGTGAGAGGGAAGAAGAATCTAATATTGAGCCTTGATCTCATTTCTGCCAAACTCTGTGATTCTCCTAAAGCTGCTCAGATCCTTCCACCTCTGAACATTTCAATTAAGGCAAAATATATTTGCAACACAGAGCATTATTAATAATTATTAATAATCAAGAACGGACACAAGTCCAGTAAATCTATTGAAGATTTGAACACTCAGCTCAGGAAGGAAAAGTCCACTCACACTCTTGCCTAAACACCTAAAAAGAGATGTCTCCAATAAATCTGCAGGTAGTCTAAAATGACAGCTCAGATCTTTAAATTCCTAAATTTCAAAGCTTGAACTATTATTTCTAAAACCACATGAACTCTTATTTATCACAAAAGTAGTAAGCAAACGAAGCAGTAAAAACTGAGAATGAATTCAGGAAAAGAAATACAAAAGAAAGCGTTAAAAAAAGAACTTCAAAATCAGCTGGGTAGAAACAAAAGCGGAGTAGGGAAGAGGGAAAAAAGCCCAAACAATGAACTTGTACTTCTAAAAATAAACTTGCTGTGCCACTGATAGCTGGCTATTGAACACAGGAATAGTGCACAGGGCAGTGATTGTGCTCTAACGAGGGGATAATATCCAAACTCTGCCTGACCCCTCTGAAAAATTCCCACTGGAGTCAGGAAGGGTCACTGGATCAACTGCTTTGGACTCTTTCCCACAAGCTGACAGTTTAAACCAGCAGCTGTTCTTCAGCAATCAAAAAGCAATATTTTCTGAGCCCCAACTCTGAAGTTTTACATTCATCTTTAAACAATTATCAGCACTTTAAAAGCATTGTGTCCTCCTCTGCTGATAGTGATAGGGATGAAATAATTCACCTTTATTTTCACTGCTGGCACCAGTGTTGGCATCAGGGGCAGGTAACATGTCCTCAAAGCCCCAGGACACGATGTGCTTCCCTCCAAGCAGGCAGGAGGGGGATCCAGGGCCTCCCTCCAAAAGCAACAACCTTTAAGCAGAAAATAAAATAAAATTTCATCAAGAATAGTGGTAGCAAAAATCAGCTAAATTAAAAGTTAAGACAAAGATGTATTTAAAGTAATTATTCTGTCAGAGTTCATAAGCCACTTAAAGGAATCATCAATATTTAATGAAAAAATAGAAACAAACCACCCAAAACCTAATCAATGCTTTTAGATTTGATTTTCTAATGTCTTCTGCACATGACTAAATCTCAATCTTCCCTAAAGCTTTTGGTAACTCTAAAGCCTTTTAATCACTTTTAAAGACATTCCTCCCTACAGGGAGGAGTTACTTTATTTCCAACTATTTACCTGCTTCTGCTGGAAGGAATGCATCCCCACCTAACACATTTTCAGAGCTGCTGGAAAAGGTTATGAGGAGAAAAGCTGTACCCACCTGTAGAGAACATCAGCCACAGGCAGGGACCCCAGCTCAGTCTGTTTCTGTAATAGATGCACTGTATGAACAAAGGTTTTCAGCGACCCTCTAAAAGGACAAGAAAAACATGAATTAAAGATGTCTATTGAAGCCAGACTGAACACACACAACAGCAGCTGTGGAGAACACCCAGAACTACAGCCATGAGAGGCATCAGCTTCTCCTCTGACTGGCATCTCCTTCCTGGAGAATGTTCATTTTTTGGGGAGGAAGGGGAAGGAGGAAAGAGGGGGACACAGGCAGAATGCTGAGGAACCTCTGGCCTAAATCCCACCCCCTTCTTTTGGAAAAGGCTGAAGGGAGGGAGAGGAGTAGGGAGGGAAACCAGCTGGGTCACCAACAGCAGGTCCATAAAGACAGTCCAGGCACCTGATAAAACACCTCAACACCGCTCCTGAGGCAGCTCTTTCAGGATTTCTTGTAGCTGATTAATCACATTTAAATCTCCATCTTCCTGGCTGAGCCCAAGTGTGAGCAAGGGCTGCTGCACTCCCACCTGGAGAAGCCTTTCCTAACTCCAATAGGAAAGAGCAGAGTCATCCATTTCTTATCAAGATTCTGATTGCTTTGCACAGAATCATGGAATATCCCAAACTGGAAGGGACCACAGGGGTCACCACCCAGCTCCTGGCCCTGCAGACACCCCAACAATCCCAGCCTGTCCCTGGGAGCTCTGTCCAAACATTCCTGGGGCTCTGGCAGCCTCAGGGCTGTGCCCATTCCCTGGGGAGCCTGGGCAGTGCCCAGCACCCTCTGGGGGAAGAATTTTCCCCTGATATCCAACCTAACCCTGCCCTGACACAGCTCCAGCCCTTCCCTGGGTCCTGTCCCTGCTCACAGAGATCAGGGCTGCCCCTGCACTGCCCCTGCACTGCCCCTCCTGAAGAAGTTCTGAATTGGGATGACATCTCCCCTCAAAGCCCAAATTTGGAAGATCCAGATGTCTTTTAAAATTTGTATTTTACAATTCCTGTTTCAAAGATCAGGGCCATTTTCTGGAAGATGTGGTAGCTTTATTTCCAGGTATTACAGCCCACCTAAGCAGGAGAATTTGGCTGTGTTTTAGGTCAGTTATGAGCTGCTTTCTTCACAAACAGGAGTGATCCTTGCCCTGCACTCTCTGAATCCAACCTTTTACTGTCACTTGTGGTCAGTCAGCTCCCAAACTTTCCTCCTCCACTCCCCAATCCCTGTTTTCCCCAGTGACATCTTCAGCTCTTTGCTTTCACTGATAAATCTCAGCCTGGAGAAAATTGACACCAAACACATTAAAGCACCTCAATTAATTATTTAAAGCAATATTTACCCTGTTGTTTTATTTTTAGCAATAAGAAGCACCCAAGATTGCAACTAGGAATATCAATAATAGTCTCATTTTCAAGGTTTTCTCTTCAACACATGACTTAGATATTTAAAGGAAAAGTGTGAGGCTTTCAGAGGTGAGCAAAGCACAATGGGATATTTCAACTCTCCTAGCAATGCAAGGCAGACTTGCAAAAAAAAATAAAAGATCAACCTGAAGTTCAAAAGCTCTACTTGAAATTTAGCTCAGCTGCAAAGAACATCCCATATTTCCTGCAAATTGACATCTGGGAAAAAAAAAAGAAATGAGATTGTGTTTATCAAATCCAATTTCTCTGAGCTATGTTCAAGTACATTGCCTTTCAGATAAGGCAGTTGTCAGGACAGAATAATTTGCCACATACCATAAATTTCTCATTGACTTCATTAAAACAAGTGCACTAGAAATTAAGTAGGTTTCATTTGAATAAACCTTTTCCTAAAGCAAATCATGCTATATCCTGGGAACTGCAACATCTTAAATCAGAGTTAAACTTCCCAGACAAGGCTGTGACCTGCAGAAACATTCAAGCCAACATTTCCAAAAGGCTCCTTGTGACTTTAAAGCCACATTCACGGGGCTTTGCAAAGGTTTTGTATTTCCTCTCCCTCTCCCCAAGCCCCACTCTCTAAATAAACTAAGTTTTGATTAAAAGCAATTATGACCAATTTGTCCTCAATCACCTGATGCCAAACCCATGCAGGACAAGGGGTATTTTAACCTACAATGGTTGAACAAAATGAAAAAATACCTCCAGACATTTGAGAGACAACACTGAAATCGAGTCTGAAAGGAATTGCCCCAAAACCTGGCAGTTCCACCTTCTCCAGACAAAGAAAGATGCACAAAAGGGCAGGACAAAGGGAAAAGGAGACAACTTTTCTCCTGATAAACACATTTGGAACCATTCCTAGAGCAGTAGAAGAAGCAATATGCACAGGAGGCATTGCTAACCCAGATCTTTCTGCTTTTGCATATGCTAAACACATGCTAAAAAGAAATGCTTAGCAGTTTCACCCCTTCCAACCCAATATTTAAATATCAGAAAGAGAAAGGCTGGTGCAAGCTAAAAATAAACATCACCAGTGCAGTCACCTCATTTTTGATTTGTTTCAAAGGAAAGAGAGAATGAACACCAACCATAGCGTTGCCCAGGGTCGCTGGAGTCACCATCCTGGAGGGATTCAAAAATCGTGGATGTGGAATTTGGGGATGTGGTTAATGGTGAATCATGGCTGGACTTTGCCATAGTTTCAACCATGATGAATTTAATTCTCTCTATTTTGCCAGTAGACTTTTGTGTACTCGTGACCCCTTGAGAACATCTGGTTGGGATTTCAAACCTCAGGAACCTCAGTTCAACCCTCAAATTTAAGTATTCCAGGGCCTTACAACCAACCAACAACCCCGTGACTCTCTTATTTCCTCTCCCTCTGTTACATTCCCCTGTGGGAATGGTCTCTCCCTCTCAGGGACCCCTAGAGCTTGTACCATGTAGTTTGACCCTTCCTTCCCTTTCTGACCCATTGGCTGTGTTCCAAACTGCCCCTCCCTGACAAGAGCTGAGAAAAGACCCTGCTCCTCTGTACTCGTCCTCTTTCCCTCTGGAGACCACCTGGAATAAACATCTTACTGCAGCTAGGGGTTAGAGCCTCTTTTGGGTCCTTTATCCTATCTATGATAGATAGATATCTAGCTCTTAAGGCCTGAGCTAGCTTGGAACTTCGGAGGGGTTAAAAAGGAGGATTTACTTCATCCCTCACCTCGCACAAGCCAAGGCAACCAGGGCAGTGGCAGCAGTTTCACCCTTTCCAACCCAATATTTAAATATCAGAAAGAGAAAGGCTGGTGCAAGCTAAAAATAAGTATCACCAGTGCAGTCACCTCTTTTGGGTCCTTTATCCTATCTATGATAGATAGATATCTAGCTCTTAAGGCCTGAGCTAGCTTGGAACTTCGGAGGGGTTAAAAAGGAGGATTTATTTCATCCCTCACCTCGCACAAGCCAAGGCAACCAGGGCAGCAGCAGCGTTTTCCTTCTGCTTGTAGGGGATGTGGTGGCCGGAGGGCGCCGTGTCCTCCAGCCAGGAGCAGAGCAGGGCCTCGATGCCGTTGAGGCAGTCGGCCGGCTCCTTGGTCAGGCTCAGGGGCTGGCAGTCCCGCAGGCAGTTCAGCAGCACCTCGGCGGTGATGTTACACAGGGAAGGGTCCGTCCTGCTCTGCGACTGGATCAGCGGGAACACCAGCAGCAGCCCCATGCGCGAGGTGAAGGGAGCCTGCTCGGGCTGCTGCAGCAACCCCTGGCGCTTAAGCAGCGCCAGCGCCTCCTCGTCGCCGGCGCTGTCGCGGTCGTGCTGCTCCTCCAGGGCCAGCTGGCGCTGCGCGTTCCAGAGCCCGCGCAGCGCGTTCAGCCGGTACTCCAGCAGCCGCGCGTACGCGTTGCTCTGGTTCCCGCACACCGAGCGCAGCCGCTCCGCCAGCTCCGACGGGTTCTTGGTCTCGAAGGTCAGGATCTGAAGGGAAGGGAGAAGTGGGTGTTTATATAGGGTTCTAAAGGCAGGAAAAAAAAATCCCATATGGCTGTGGTGTGGTTTTTAGATCAGCTGTTCTCTGCAGCAGATGGAGGGATATTATTTTTAATTTCTGGGAATGAATAAAGGTACACCCAGGGCTGAAGAACAGGTGTGTCACTGTGAGATCTTAGTTTGCTGAGCGTTCATACTAAAGTAGAAGTGTGCAGCTTCTCACACTCATTAATATAAACAGAAGATCATGTTTTGTAAATAGTGCTATTGTTACGAATTCCTTCTCCAAGAGAAGGGAGGTTAAATGGCAGCTTCTTCGACCAGTGTGGGTAAGAGGTGAGAATGCCCACTCTCCAATCCATGGTCACCTTGCTAGAAGTATAAAATAGGAAGGAATAGACAAAGCAGAGATCTTCTGCCCTACTACTCTGATCAACCCAGAACTTCAGCTCTGAGTGTGTTTTCCTGGCTTGGCTCACAGCGATACAGGTGAGAGGTGCTGTGCCCATCTCGGGGTGAGGAGGGATGTCCACAAACTAAAACACATGGAATTCCATGAACCTCCATCCATGGAGGCTGACAAAGGTCTGGGCCAGCTGCCCAGGGAGGGTACGGAGGCTCCCTCTCAGGACATGTCCCCGTGTCACCTCCTCCTTGGCAGGGGTTTGGACTGGGGGATCTCCGGAGCTCCCTTCCCACCCCACCACTGTGGGATTCTGTTATTGCTGAGCCAGCATCCCCACCAGACCCAGGCTTGGGGGCTGCTGACAGCGATTTTTGAGCTCTCAGTAAACAACTACAACAACACAGATTGTAAAGAAAAATACACACACAAAAGAGTAGCTTGGGAAATAAACACTCCCCTCCCCTGGAGTGTTTTTCTGTAATCGAGGCAATTTTGCTCAAAACTTCAAAAGAACTGCGAGGTTGGAGGGTCCCGGGGGTTTAGAGCCCTTCTATGAAAACCAACAGGTCACTAATATTGTGTAATAAGAACATGCTTGTTCTAGTTTTGGAGCTCTTCAAATAAACAAACCAACCAACCAGTTCTCTCCAATTCCCCAACAGTTCTGTTACACTCTCTCTCCCCCCTGCTTAAATTTTACCATCTTGCACTTAGCTACACCCATCTCAAAATACTTCAAGTTGCTGCTGTAGTTAAAAACCCTAAAAGTCTCCTCCTCATCATTTCAGACAGAAGAAAGAGGCTTTTTTGGCACTTCTAAATAAAACCGGAGACCAAGTTGGAACAACAGAAAACAAGTAAAGCATGACACAAAAAAGTATTTATGGTTTAGTACCCAGCCTGGGACTGGAAAACTCAAGAGTTTTAAGTGATTTACAGGTAACTTTCCTCCTTCCAGCAAACAACAACAGTGGAGATCAGCAAAGTCACTTAAGCTCTGTCAAGCTCAAGGAAAGCCATGAGCCAAGCATTTTCTGATACTCTGGATCCAGTATCCAGAGGGATTTGGTGTCCAAAGGGCTTCTGGCCACATTCCAAAGTGCCTCATCTCATCCACCCTCAAACACAATCTTTGGCCCATCTTTATGCTGTAAAACTGTCCTTCTGTCATTTAATAAATAAATATAAACGTGGGAAGGGGAACATGAGAGACAAAGCTGCCACGGGGAACGGCATCCAGGGCTGTTTGTTTTGTGGGGTTTTTTTAATTGCAGGCAGCAATCATAGAGACCATGAAATAAATGTTTCTGGCTAATTGCAGACTCCTGAACAGCTTGTTAAAATGCTGCAGGACAAATCACATCTGCCAGTGCCACACAGCCCCTGACTAAAGGCAAACAGCTTTGCAGGAGGACATTCACCACAAGAACCAGGAAAAGTTCACTAGAAAGGAATTCACATTGTAATTACACTTGAGTGGATGTTGTATTGAGCTTCTTATACCTAATAAACCTCCTTTAATTAATTTCTCCAAGAGATTATGAATATTAATTCCTAAACCATATATTATACATTTAAAATAACCACCTCCTGTTGTGTGTTCTGCTGTCTCAAAAATAAGTTTGTTTCCTATTCTAGATGGAATCACTTTCTACAACAGTTGGCGTTTGATTTTTCTTGAACTAAACTGGGTGGATTTTCCACTAAGTGACAACAAGCTGCAGAAATAGGAGGAAAAAGAGAATTAATGGTTGCATTTTGAGAGTTAAATGCTGAAGAAAACAGGTCTTTATTAATAACAAAGATACCACCACAAAAGACAAGCTGTGATGTATGTGGTGTTGCATGTCTTGCTCCTCAAATTGCACAGTTTAACAGAAAAATTAATTTTTTTTGCCTTTGATATGGCTCTACAGCTCTGAGTCTGTCTTGTAGCAATCAGGACGAGTCAGTGTCAAATATGTGCAGTTTTGCTGATGAAAAGCTTTTTCCTGCTGAAGTTTTAGTTTCTCCCTGCTCTCACAGTTGCCAATTTGCTTTAAAAGCAGGCATGGTCTGTCTGGGATTGGTAAGAGCGTTTCCCTTCAGTCTTTCATGGGGGAAATGAGTACTAATTTGGGTAAATAATACAGGAAGTACATCAGCTTCAACAGATTTACAAGATCATTCCAAAATGGGACTTAAAGACTTTTGATAATGCAGTGTACATCATTTTCATACATGGCTTATGGAAGCAGTGGGAAAAATCTCTTTATTATTCAACATCATCTGAGGGTCCAAGCAGGCATTTGCACTTCCAGAAAATAAGAGGATACCAGAAGAAAGGTGTGAGGTCATCTGCTACACAGGACACTTCAGCAAATTAAATTAAAGGCTGTTTTCCTCAAAAGCCTTTTTACTAGAGGTCAGCACTGAGAGCTACCTCCAAAAGGGAGCTTTAAGACCAAATGTTCTCAGTGAGGTTGGGACAAACACCCCAGGAGCTTCCAGGGTTCAGACACATCCCGGGGAACTGCTCTGGCTCTCCCTGGGAGCCAAACCCAGCCCTTCCCACCCCAACAGTGACAGAGCTTCACTTGGTCCCTGCCAGATCCATCAGCACTTCCCTCTGGATACATTAAAGACTCCACACAGGAATCCCAGCCCTTGCCAGGGTTCTCGTATCTCCAGGCAAAACTTGTCATCTTCCAACTATCTGAAGTCAAAACAAGTTAAAATAGAATGCAAGAAAACCCCCATCACATTCTTTCTCAAATTCTGATACAGACAACACAACTACCAGTGTTTATGAAAGGTAAAATTCCCTTTCCTGCTGTCTCTGGGCTGCCTCAGGATTTACTCCTGAGCTCCAGCTCTGATTTGGGGCTGATTTCCAGCACCTTTTTGGGCTCAGCCCCTGGGGAGGTGTTGGGGGCAGGCACAAACCTCACCTGAAGCAGTCCCTGATCCATCCCTTCCCAACTCCAAACACTCCTGACCAACAAGGCTTGAACAGAGCCAAAGAGGATGAAGAGGATGTGACAAATACATCACTTTGCCATAGAACAAGTTACCCAAGTAGATACTTACATAGAACTAAAAGCTGTGTTATTAAATAGTTTAATTGTCACTATTTTAATTTTACAGTCTCTTATCCTTACATATTATTTCCTTGTTTGATCTTTTAAATCAATTTTAGTCAATAGTTTAATTAGAACATGGCAGAGGCAAAGTTCAATCACT
Organism: Cisticola juncidis; assembly: GCA_013400215.1. Classification (NCBI taxonomy): domain Eukaryota; kingdom Metazoa; phylum Chordata; class Aves; order Passeriformes; family Cisticolidae; genus Cisticola; species Cisticola juncidis. The sequence goes on from VXBR01011231.1 coordinate 114,514, forward strand.
CTAATTGGTCTTTGACATCTTCTCCAACATCAAGAAGCACAAAAAGTATCTGATTTTAGATGAACCATGGGGAGGTGTCATCTTTCCCACTGTATCCAATATTCCTCCTTTTGCATCCTGCTAAATGACCTTACCCAGGTAATTCTTCCCATTAAACAGATTTTTTGCCAAATCTGCTCCAGAAAGGAGCAGCTGACATTCCCTATTTTCAGGGCAACGTGTTTCTCTGCTGATAATAAATACCAGACCAAGTGCAATCAACACACACTAATATACATGAAGAGTTTCAGCCTGAGGTTTTATGACCCTATTAAATAATTTTAAATGTGAGCTGTCACTAAAAGGCAGTTTTTTCCTCTGGCTACAATTCCTGCCCCTTGTCCTCTCCCTGGTGCTGGCACTGGAGGGCATTTTATTTTAATTCTTTTACACAGGGAACTGAGGAGCAGTGAAGTTGTGCACAAAGAGGGGATTTTATCCTAAAGTTGCATCTTGGAAAGGGAAGCCTCTAAATCTCCCCAATAATATTGAATTCTTTCTCTCCAGAGTTCAATTGGCTGAAGTTCACATGTGAAGATGAAGATGGGGAAATATTTATCAGGATCAATTACATCCCTAATACCACCCTAAGAATTAAACACAGGAGGTAAAAACCAGACAGAAAAACAGAAACAACTTCAAAATTGTAGAATATTTTTAAGAGCAGCATGAAAAAATTAATTCTATTACTTTGACCACCTCGTTACAGGTGTAAGGTCATTGTACAGATTTAACTGAGAGGCAGCACTGCTTGTTTACTTGGCTCTTTTGTCTCCAGGAACACAAATAAAGCAAAGTAAAAAGGCTGAATTACAAAAAGCATGGATTATTCTGTAAGGGAAAGAGCACAAGTGACAGTTTTAAAGGTACTCTGAAGATTGAAATACACATCCCAACTGAAGCTGCTCCATAAACAGCCCTGTGTCCCTACTCCTTGTCTCCCACTGTTCCTGTCTTGGCATTTTTTGGGACGTCCAGCACAAAGCTTGGTGCAAAGCCCACTTTAATTTCTTCTAAATTTTCTAACCCCTCTCTAAGACTTTTTCCTTGCTACACCATGTGCCAAATACATAAATATATGCAAACATTTTTCTCCCTGATGTTTTGGCAGCTGCTGCACTTTACACCATGCTTTAGTGTTGCAGTTAAAAACTACAAATCTCAAGGTTGTTCCAATTTTTTCTGCTCCAAGAAATTTTAACCTTATCCTCTTGTCTGAAGCCTCTGCTGAGTCCTGTGTGGAGCAGTGCAGGTTTTTAACTACTCAGCTAAAAGCAGAAACTATTTTCTTTTGTGAAAGCACTAGAAATCTCATTGCTCAGAAATAAGCACTAAGACACTGCTGTCTTTTACAATTTTATCCCAAATCATTTTTGTAACCATACAAATTTATGAAATAACCTTCATATCTGAGCTGAATTACAGAGAATAAGCAAGCTGTAAATAAATAAAATGTTATAAAGGGTTGTTTCTTTGTTCATTAAAATGTTTCTTTGGCTCTTACTGAAGTTGTAGGTGAAAATGGCTGCAAAAGGTAAAGCAAAATCTTTGTAATTCAAACATCTGAGAGTGCAGATCACTGAATTAATCAGCTGCAATTGATAACAAGATCTATATTTGAGAAACAGATTTGCAAAATCATCCTTGAGAAGTTTCCAAATGTTTCTCTACAAGGTTACCTAAAATACAATTTCAAAACTCAAAAGTCAGAGGCACAGTGGTCCATATTAGAGGAGTTTAATAAATTCCAAGTCCTGGCAGAGGAACCCTGGAGCACAGAAGGGGATGCACAGGCAGGATGAGGCTGCTCCAAGCCTGCCACATGCCTGGATCAGCAGTTTGCAAGTCAGAGGTCACAACCCCAGGAAGGGTCACCCACTTAGGAAGGAGTCAATTGTTGGTGGTGGCATTAGGGACTTCCAGCATGACAGAGGTGACGCTTGTAGATGGTGGTAAGGTCACAGGCAGAAAGGTTTGGGAAGCACTGACCCAGATAATTGCAGGGAACTGCTCTCTCCTTCAGCAATCAGGGAAAAGTGACAAAATGTTTTCACTGGGCTGGGAGGAAAATGGGTGAAAACTTCCAAGTTTAGAGGAAACCTTCCAGTCTAAATCATTTTATGGCAAACACAAGTCAGTCACAGGACTGGCACATGCTGAGAAAAGAGCACTGCACTTCAGCTTTTCAACCTCTCTGCAGAGGGTCACGCTGGGGGGAAGAGGAAAGGCCACCACTTTTTCCTTATTTGTTTTATTTTTATTATTTTTTACCTTGCACTTGATTAAAGGTAACTATTTTCAGTGCAGAGCCACATCCGCCCAGTGGCACCTCCTACAGAACAGAGCTTAACAGGAGTGCAAACATCAGATGAGGCCAGACATGATCCCAACAGCTACTGAGGGAGGATCTGCACTCCCAGCTCCAGGTAAATCAGAGGAAGGTTCCCTGCCCTTGGGGAACCCTTTAAGGTCCCTTCCACCCCAAACCATTCTGGGATTCTGTGGGGACTCTGCAGAGCTGGCAGATCAAATCTCCCTGGCCAAAGGGACCTCCCTGACCACGCTCCTGGCGTTCCAGACCCCAGGGAAGGTTCTGGAAGTGTTGCAGTTCCCTTTGGGGCACATAAAGGAACAGCTCTTCCTGCACTGAATGTCCCTCCTGGGTGGGCACTGACCAACCAAAATGTCACAGCAACACCTCCAGCTCTGTCACTTAGGGTCATCTCCAAGGAGGAGAAGACTTTGCTCTTTCGAGGATTTCTCTGTGTGAAAGGTTTTAAAATAAAGGTCCAAAGGTTTCTATAATCACTGACTAATCCAGGTCTTTAGTGGGAAACCTGCACCAGGAGCAGCTGGTTCATACATATTACAAAATTTGATTAAATTTTTTTTAAAAAACACCCTAATTTTTTGTAAACATGCTGAAACAATCTAAGAAGTTGGCATACATCATCACAGAAAAAAATAAAAGCAGAGCAAAAACCTCCACACCCTTTAAAACTCAACATACTCCTAGAACAAGCTGAAAGAGAAGATTAAGGCTCTTGTAACATACCATTAAAATATATACGAATAAATACAAGTGTATACAAATACACAAAAAGATAAAATCGAAGTTGCATGGGAGTCAACATAACCAAATAATAACTTTTCATAAGCCTTTCTTGGCATAACACCAGCACTGTAACATTTTTTCCTCTTCTTTTCTTTTTATAAATAGACAGAACCTTTGAACAGAAGGACAAAGGAAACACATCCAAACACACTGACATTAGTCACCAATACGCTCTTTAGAGGGGTATTTAAGCAAAACAGACCAGAATGATACTTCTCCACCCAAAAAAATATCCATTAAAGTATTAAACATTATACATTTTTAATTAAGCACTTCAGCTGAGAAATTGAGCCAGGCTTCTGACCACCACTGATGAAGCACAAGAAGTGAATTAAAGAAGTTTCCTAATCAAAGCAGCAGCTGCAGCATCTCCTACCCTTGGCCAATAGCACATCCCAAGAGATTTCTGTTTGGACCATTTTCAAAGATATTTATTACACTGCAAGTAGGAGTAGAAAGAGTGTAAATGAGCTCTTGTGTGGCAGTCGATTGCATGGCCACGCTTCAATCAGATGTGTGCACCTATTTCCACAAAATGGCTCCTCAAAGCCATTCCACATCACCAAAGTGTCCCTTATTTAAATAAAAATAGCAGTAAAAAAAGGCAGAGCAAAGTTACGAGCTAAATATTCTACATTTGCATCACGTGAAATTTCATTTTTTTAAAACTCTTCCCCCTCAATACCAAATCCTAAACCAATTTGCACATATCTGAAAATTAAATTGACCGCTTGTGATCATCAATTCTATCAGTGGATGGAAACAAAAGGCTGTAATAAGCTGTGACTTAAGAATAAAGGTCAAAATAAGTCAGAATCAGTACTTATCAAAAATAAGCACCACAGCAAAAAGTCATATTTAATTATTTATTTAAAAGTTTTGCACTGCAAACGTGAACAACAGGAAAAGAATCTGTGGAGCAGGAAAAATGATGTGAATCAGGGCACTGGATTGCTGCAACACCCATTATGATAAATGTCACGAAGCACAAGCCACAGTAGCACCAATTCCATTCCTGTCTCTCCTAAACAACTGAAGTTTTAGAACATTCCTAACACTAGCAAAAAATCCTCCAGAGCTCAAGTGTTTCTCAAGTGAAGCTCTATGTCAAGTTTCAGGCTGGAACACACTTCTGGCCTGGCTGGCAAGATCTTAAAATAAGGTCTTGTTTGTTTTTTAAAGGATATCCTCCTTTCTTACGATATAACATGAAAAATGCTGTGGGAGCACGTTGTTTTTCTAGCACAGTTTTTAAACTCAATGCTGCTTCTAGAACTATGCCATGGAATCAAAATATTTTCTTGCATCCAAGCTGCACTGAATGCCAGAGCAACTCTGATCACAAGGGAGAATCATTCCACGTTTATACACACAGAGATAAGTCAGCCACCTTAAAAATCTCCCTTTTCTTGTTCATGTGATATTTGCCACCATCCATTTCGTGGGAGCAGCCGATTTTCCCATGCCATTCCCCAGTGTCCCGACACACAGGACACAAAACGCACGTTCAGCAGAAATTATCTTTCCTCAGATAAGGCTGGGGAAGTTTCCCCATGGCCCATAAAGATTCCACGTCACCCGATGAACAACAATGATGCTGTCAGGACTGCTCATGGGTTCTTCTCATGGCAGCTAAAGCCTCACTAAAAGGGTTTTTTTGGCCTAAAATGCCTTGGACCAAACAGAGCCTGGAGATAAAGCTCCGGCTGGATCGTTCCCTGCCTGCTGCCACCGCTCAGCTCCGGTGACAAAGCCCCTGTGTCACCTCGAGCCACATCGTGGGGAGGAGGGTGGGGTGAAAGAGGAGAAGGGAGGCACACAGGGGGGGAAAAAAAAAATGTGCAGTCTACAAAATAGATGCAACCTATAATCCGTGACATTCAGTCCTTCCGCGGCTCCTCCTAAGATGAAACAGCTGCACCGCCTGCCTGCAGCCAACACCACGGGCAGCTCTGGGAAGGTAAAAAACTGGGATGGAAATCCGGGCTGCCCTCTTGGCTGCTTAATAACGATCACTGTCAACAGCTGAATAAAACACCCGGGCACCCCTGAGCACGTCCTTGCACGGCTGATGAATTACAAACCGTCTAAAAGTAACAGCAAGAAGACACAAAACCTTCCATAAAAATAAACGGGCCAAAGGCCACGCTGAAATCCGTGAGTGCGGCTCTGATTTCCAAACCTTATGGAGCCAAAACAAGGAGGACGCACCAATACTTCACCCTCCATTTACATCAGCACCTCACCATCCTCCTGCCCAGCTCCACTTTCATTATTATCCGAAATAAATCACACTGACTCAAGACAAGCAGAACGCCTCGACACCGGCTGGCTCTGGACTCCAGATCCTCACCCGGCATCCGCATCCAGCATCCTCCATCCCGGCCCCCCATCCTCCCCTAGTCATCCTCCCTGCACCCCCATCTCCCATCCCCCCGTCCTCCCCGCTTCAGGCCTCGGCTGCCACCGTGCCCCTCTCCCATCTTGTTTCCATTTGAAAA
>VXBR01011231.1:120368-136578 GCA_013400215.1 Cisticola juncidis
CCCCCAGCGCTGGGCCCCGCCCCCGGGCCGCTCCCGCCGCTCCGCCCGCACCGGCGGCGTTACCGGCAGCGCCGGGCCCGCACGGTGTGTGCACCGCTCAGTGCTTCATCCGCACCGGGCACAGCGGATCGTCCGCACCGCGGGGAGTGTAGCAACCGCACCGGGAAGAGAGGGTCACCTGCACCGGGCGCAGCGCCGCACTCGCACCGGGAGGCTCCCCACAGAGCTTCATCCTGCTCACATCGCACCTCAGCGCCTCACCCGCGCCAGGGAGAGCGGATCGCATAAACCGCACCGGGTGTTCTGTCATCTCCTCACCCTCATCGGGAGAGCAGATCACCCACACCGGGTGTTCTGTCATCTCCTCACCCTCATGGAGGGAGCGGATCACCTGCACGGGTGTTCTCCCCTCAGCGCCTCACCCGCACCGCGGGGCGCTCCCCTCAGCGCCTCCCCTCAACCCTCAGGGGTTGCTCCCCTCAGCGGGACGCTCCCCTCAGCGCCTCCCCTCATCCCTCGGGGATTGCTCCCCTCAGCGGCACGGTCCCCTCATCCCTCAGGGATTGCTCCCCTCAGCGGCACGGTCCCCTCATCCCTCGGGGATTGCTCCCCTCAGCGGCACGGTCCCCTCATCCCTCAGGGGTTGCTCCCCTCAGCGGGACGGTCCGCTCATCCCTCAGGGATTGCTCCCCTCAGCGGGACGGTCCCCTCATCCCTCAGGGGTTGCTCCCCTCAGCGGGACGCTCCCCTCAGCCCCTCGCCTCCCTCTTTGGCACTGCCCCGGGCTCTCACCCTCATGCGATGGCCGCTCCCTCACACTTCACCTCCCGCCACCGAGACCGAGACCTGCTCCCTCAGAGCTGTTCCCCTCAGTTTCCCTCTCAACCCGCTTGGCTTGACTTACTGGGCCCCACTCAAACTTCCTATTTCCCTCCAGGACTGATCCCTCTTGGTCCCTCACGTTCCTCTCATGGTCGTTTCTCCTCTCCCGAGCCTGTGCTCACCCCTATTTTGTTTGTCCTCTCACAGAATGATTTCCCTTTCTCCCTTCCCCTTGCCCCTCTCCCTCACCATCTCACAGGAATCCTGTCACCTCTCAAGGAGCTTTTCCCAAAGGACTCGTGAGCAAGCAGGTATGTCCCTTAAAATCTGTACCTCTGGATTGATGGGTTCCAGAGAATGTAAAGCAAAAGGGTTGCCACACCTCAGTATGTGTGGAAAAAAGGGGTGCCAAAGCAAAACTGATCCTTCTTTCTCAGCCTAATTTCACCCTCAGTTCCCTCAGACCTCGCCCTGAGCCTATTCAGAAGCACAAAGTGTCACAGTGTACCTGGATGTTCAGCAAAGGACGTGCTGCTGAGACAAATCATGTTAATGAGAGAGATGTGGTGATAAATGTTAAATAGTTTTAGTGGATAATTGCTGCGGGGATTCCCATTGCCAGTGTCTGCTTTTCATGGAACAGTGACTGTGCACAACTGAGCAGAGACAGAGCTCTATGCATTTATTTACCTGTTTGATCAGATTAAATTATTTAACATATTAGTGCATTACAACGAATGTGCTGTGCTGTTGCAGGAAGAGCTTATTCAGAGCTGGAGTAAAACAAGATCTACTGCCAGTGCTTTATATCCTATTAAATCTGATTGGGAAGAAGCATTTTTTCCATGTAATGGATTGACCACTCAACATAGGACCCATGCAAAGCCCTTTTGTAGCACTGATTCAGCAGTGTGAGCACTCACACACACCATTGTGTAGCTTGTTTTTGAGGCCAGATAGTTGACACAGGGTTCAGGTAAGTTCAAACAAGCAGTAATTCAGACATCTGTGTGATAACTCTGTGCACTGTTTGGTAGGACATCCCCACTATTCATGTGCTGGAGAGTAGAAGAGCCTCCAGGCTTGGGTTTATTCTAGAAATAGATATTATTTGCCTCTGTGCTGCAGTAATTTTAGAGCAGGGAGTGTGCAGAGCTGCTATCAGAAGTTTTTAGGAGGGAGAAGCTTCATGGGCATCTGTTATTTTTGGTCAAGACATGACAGAGAGAACAATGGCTGCAGACAGACTCTGATCCTCCCGTGGGAGCCCTGGGAGGACTCAGAAGAGAGGGAATGCTGAGATTGGAAGATTTTCTGGCAGGTGGGATGTGGCAGCTGAGTTCTGGCAGGGGAGATAAGCCAGGCTCCAAAGGTTCCTTGGAGCAAGGGAAAAACTCCTGGGGTTGGATTAGTCACAACATTTCACGGGGAGACAGCCAGGGGTGTTACTGGTTTGTTCCCAGAGTGAGTTTGGCATTGTTTTCATTCATCCACACGTGAGAGGAACAGAGGGAGAGAAACACAAAATGTGTGTGCATTTCAGTGGGAGTAACATTCCACCAAAAAAACATTCCATCTTTAGATCTGGTGGTACTATCATGGTGCTGGTTGAGTATCTCCCATAAAATCCACACGAAAGCAAAGCTGGGAGTCACAGTGGGATGTTCCCTTCACAAGAAGGTGAAGGACATCAGCAGAAGGGGTTTGCAGGGTTTCCCAGAGGTGTGGATGTCCCTGTTCTCCACAGGGACATCCCTTCACAGGCTGGGGAACCCCAGGCTGACAATGCTTTGTCTGCAGCTCTCCCGTGCTCTTTCCAAGGTCTCCTGCACTCTGCTTTATCTCTGAGGAATGTGGCTGCTCAGCAGCTCCCAGATGGAGAATCCGTGTTTGAGATGCAAGGGATGCAAGCCAAGGCCTTTCATTGGAATGAGGAGCTGAGTCAGAGCCAGGAGAGAGAAGCTCTGGAAGCTTCCACAGCAGGTGAGCCACTGGATAAGGTGTGTGGCCACATTATTCCCTGGCAGGGGCTGTGCTTTGTCCCTTGTCTGGGGGCTGGTGACAGTTTCTTCCAGGAAGGATCCTGATCCGTGTGGTTTCCTGTGCAATAACCTGGGCTGACCCCAGTGAAAACAGCCCCCTTGGCTCTCACCTGCACATTGTGCAGATGTTTTGGAAGTTGTCCTTTTAGCCAAATCTGTGTGAAGACTTCCCAAGCTGAACAGAAGGGATATTCACCATTTTATAGGTATTGATTTGCTTATTTGGAGTTCTTCTGAATTCTATTGACTTGACAATTCAAAGTTAAAAAGCAGTTATTGAATGAAAGCAATGTAATAAAACTGAGAAATGTAACCTGTCCTGCCTCTGTGCAGGTAAATGAAATAATTATTGATAAGTGTAATTTCCTAAATTTTTTGAAGTGCCTGCCATTCGGGAATTAAAGGTGTGTTGTACAATCTATAAACTTACATAGCATAGAATGCTGATGTAGCTTCCAGCATGGAATATTCAGTATTGGGGCTGCACTGAATGCAGCAAGCTCCATGCAGTTTGCCTGGCATCTGCTGCAGAAGATGTTGTGTAATAGAATGAAAAAAATATAATGTTTGTGTTCTGCCTGTCACCAACAAATGTCAGCCACTGCAACTTCAATGTGTAGTCAGAGGGGTACAGCAGCAACTACAAAGAAGTCTTGGACTACTTTATGGGAAGGCTTAAAAAATAGACCAGAATAACTTTGTGACACAGATCCTCAAGCTGAAGGAATAAACCCCTCAACTTGTAAATAGGCTCCTGCAGAAAACCACTCTTTTGCTGCTTTTATTTTGCATTTTTTCTGTTGTTTTGGAGCAGATGTTGAGTGTCCTTTGAGCTGCTGTGGTTGCCTCTGCCTCTGGTGGCAGGATTTTGGGATCAGCTCCTTCCTGTGCAGGTCTCCTGTGTCCTTGTGCTTCACTGTTCATCACAGATCCTGAGATTTAGCAGGAGATGCTCGTGGTCTGTGGGTAAAAATTCACTTCTGCAAGCTACAAATGGGAAATTCCCTATTCCTGCTTGGAATTTGCCTGTTATGTAATGGGATGTAAAACAACATTGTCTCACCCTTCAGTTTAATTTTCCATTAACAGCTATTGTGTGTGGGGAGAACACTTTTCATCCCAAGGCTTTGCTGTGCATCTTTCTGTTCGTTTAGAAATGACACTTTCAGTTTCAGTGACCATTGTGGCACTAAGAAATGTGTGAAAAAAGAAAAACAAGTTGCTATTTTTATTTGGTCTGCACTAACCAGATTTGCAGACCCTGAATCCTGGCTCTACTGCCTGGTACTTGTTATTTAGGGAGCCCAAATGCCATCATTAATGAAGCCACTACCCAAGGAATACTGGCATTTCTTGGCACATTATCTGGGATTAAAAAATACAGTTTCTCCAAGTAAAACTTAGAAAGGGCTAAAGTGGAAAAAAACCCAGTGTTTGACAGAGGATGAGGAAGAAACTAGACAGTGAAATAAAATAATTCTAAATCTCAGAAACGTATTTTAATTGCAAAGGGAAATATTCACATTTCTATCATTTAGAAGAGCAATAATTGCTGGAGATTGCAAGGTGGGCTTGAGGGAGGAAGAACAAACAGATATTGTTATTAAAATGAACAAGGGTTATAGGAAGCAAGAGTATGAATCACTACCTTGCAAACTTGGCCTTACTTTAATTGGACAGGGAACAAATGTAAATTATGGACTCACAGAATCTGGGAATCCTGGAATGTTTGGTTTAGAAGGGACCTTAAAGCCCATCCCATTCCATCCCCTTCCACCATCCCAGGTACTCCAAGCCCCATCCAACCTGGCCTTGGACACTTCCAGGGATCCACAGGCAGCCACAGCTTCTCTGATCAGTCTCTTCCACTGCTGAATTGTCTTTACTTTTAGGAAGTTTCCTAATTCATAGCTGAACCTGTGCTGTTGCAATTTAACCCTTTCCATTTACTTTCCTGGCTGCTGCAGACACAGAGAACAATTTATTTCCTCCCTCTCCTTTGTCTTCACCCATGAGGGCTGTGACCAGAGTTTCTCCCCACCATCTAAATAATCCCTAAATAATAAATAATTAAATACTAAATAATCCCTATCCTTTCAAACTTGGAGAGTTGGAAACCTGATCTTTTCTCTGGGATTTCCTGCTGCCTTGAGGTGCTGGCATTTAACAGCACTCTTCCTAATCTCAGGTCTCATTTTCTTACTCCAGTAGCCTCTTCTGGAATTACTAAATGCTGCCCATCAGTGAGGAGGAGTGGCTGGGAGCTGAGCAGATCCCTGAGAGGTTGTCCTGAATTTTTGAATCTTGAATGTCTCAGAAGACTCATTATTGCTATCCAAAAATAGGTAGGTTTAAATACAGCTGTTCTGTGCTGTTTGAAAATTCAACCTCTCTGAAAACTGATGCAGTAACACAAGGGATAAATAAATTAAAAAAAGAATCTGGTACAATATTCTGTTCAATATTGTAAGCATGACAAGGTGGCATCTCTGGCTTCAAATTTACCCCATCTTTTACTTAAAGTTTTATTTAAAACCCTTGGAAAATGTCATAATCTGGTTTTATTTTAGCCTATTGAGAAATAATTTGAGTGTCTACATCTGAGGGATTCCCTCAAACAGGGATTGGTTCAAACACAGGGGAAATTCCTGTTACTTCACCCTGAAAAAGATCTGTAATGGCCAAATTCCAGAACTGATATCCCTGAAAAGTTCCTTCTCCTCACCCAGACAGCTCCATGCACACATTGATCAAAGCTGAGATCTGGGCAGAGCATCACAGAATGTTTATTAAAAATGTTCAATCCTAATCAGAATAAAAAGCTGAAATGTTGGGATTTGCAATGTATAAATTGGGACAATTTCCTTGTCCAGGCCTGGGTGGAAGAGGGGAAAGAGGGCTTGGAGAAACATGGGACAGTGGAAAGGGTCCCTGGAGAGTCTGAACAAGCAGGACACCAAAGAAAAGGGATTTTAAATGAGGATTTAAAATGAGGTGGTGTTTGAACTTCCATCATCTTTGTCTTTAATCTGCAATTCATAAATCAGATCCAAGAGTGTGAATTCCTAATCAGCAGGTTTGCCCCGGCATTGCAGCACCACCAACCCTTTTTCCTGCCAAAGGAAGGCAGGGCAGTGAATCCCTGGCCTGAGCAAATGTTAATCTGTGCTGATTTTCTCTTCAGGGGTGACAGGCATTGAAAACAAAGCTGAAACTGAAAGCCACTAATTGAGGACTGAAGCCAAGCTGTGCAAAGTGGAATAAGTGGAATGGTTTTCCTCTGGGAGGAACAATTTTGCTCTCTGTGTGGTGCTGTCTTGCAGCTCTAAGTGCCCCCATCTCCAAAGGTGCTCTTCCCATGGAGCCTTCCTCCCTTTCCTTTCTTTCTTGCAGCATTTCTCGTGTTCTTTCCAGTGTCTCTTTCCTCCTTTTCCAGCCAAGAATCTGCTTTTAAAAGAAGAGTAATAACTATTATACAATAAAGTCCCAGCGAGTGAACAGGTTGACAGAATACAAATACAAGGGAAACAAACAGAAGAGGCTGGAGATGTGTGCTGTGCTTTGGGATGCTGCTGATTTATGTGAGAGGTGCAATCCTTTTATGCTCTCTCTGACTCACATATTTTTCTTTATTTTGCTTCCAGCCAGATGGCACAAACCAGGAAAGGCCAAATAATTCCTCATCCCACATTTAGGCTGGACTGGCCCCTGGGTGAAGCCAGGATGGTTGGGAATCTTTTCATGCTGCTACAGACAGGAGTTTCTTCATCTGTGATGTGGTAGAGGTGAGTTTATGGTGCTGCAGTGGAATGTCCTGTGCTTATAAAATCCTGGTCCTGACAGGGAATAGGAATTGTTTTATAAACCTTCACTTCATGCTTAACAACAGCACAGTGTTTCTTTAAAAAATACATCACAAGCAGCCTACAGAGAATCAGAAAGAGCAAAACTTCAACTAAAATAACCCCACAAACAATCAATTAATCAACAGGAGAACTAGAGCAGTGCTGTCAGCCACCCAAAGCCACCAGCATCACCTCTTCATGAGATTATCATTTCCCAGACAGGTGACATCAGCCCAGCCCTCTGCAGCACAGGGACCACATTTTGTGTGCTGGCCTCCATTCTGGTATCATGTGGCTCTTGATTGGGCTGACAAACACATCAAAAAGCCATTTTTTAGCTTGATTACCCAGTCTGCCCAGGCTTGGGGTGGTGGCAATTGAATGACATGAAGAGTTGAAGCTCAGGGTGACAGGATGAGAAGAGTGATAGAAATTCTAATGAGAATTATAAATCCCCAGGAGCAGCTGCACTGCCTGGCTCACACTGGGACACCCTTCTCAGGCACTTGTGAAATCAACAGTTATTTCAAGGGAGGCCAAACCACACAATTTGTGCTCTTATTTGTATTATTTTAATTCTATTTTTTATTCAAGCTGTCAGGCAGTTTGGGGATTAATGGGTTGTCTGTGTTAGAAGGCAGTTACAGAATGATGTGAGACATTGCCTTGATGAAGTTCTGTTTAATTACAAAGCAGGCAAGTCTTTCCTGGAGTGTTGGATTAAATAAACCACACATTTTTATGCTCAGTGCTTTGACCAAAGCCAGGATTTGAACAAAAAAACCCCCAAAAAACCAAAAAAAAAACCCCCAACCCTCTCGAAGATTCTCTTGCATCAGCAGCTTCAAAAGGCAGATTTCCTTTTTCTCCCTCTGTGCCCCTGCTCTGGGCATGTGTTTGGCTTTTTTTTCTCTTCCACAAACACAAAGCTCCAGGTTTCCAGTGGCCTTTTTGCATTTTGTCAGGCCCCAGGGAAGCCATGTGGACGATGTGCAGTGCACAGGAGCTCTGCCATGTGCCTCTCCTTGGAGCAGGAGCTGCTGTGCTTTCAGTTCCCTGGTTCCACAGGGATATTTGTTTAGGGTTTTTTGTATTTTCTTGAAGGAAGGATTCTGGTTCCCCACCAGCTTCTATGAAATTCCACAAAAGAGATTTTCCTTTCAGCTCAGCAGGATACTCTCACCAGAAATTTGAATGGTGCCATCATTTTAAAGGTGCATCACTCTTTTTAGGGCCTTTTTCTGAAAAATGCCCTTCCTCCCTTGTGAACCAAGGACTGCTTTAGTACATTTCATTTTGGGTTTTATTTCCTCTTGTCAAAATGGCCATTTTGAACAATAGGATCCCATGTACAGCACATGGTGATAGCTGAAAGCCTTAATTTTAAAAACAATTACATCCTAAGGCATCTGTCAGGCCAGTGGAAAATCTCTACATCCACCAGGACTGGCAAAATAGATGAAGATGAAATTGCTTCTGATTTATTCTTTATTTTTTCCATGAGATTTGTGCTCCTTGGGGTGGTTCTCTGCATCCCACTGGCTTGTTCCAATGGACTGGAGAAATTATTTTCCCTTTGTGTGGTTTCCTGGTGTTCTCCTGGCAGTTTTTGACCTGTGCTGGGTGTCACAATGCCCAAGTGCTCAGCAGATGTAAAATATGAGAAGGTGCTGATGATCATCATTAAAACCAGGAACTGCTAATTGGGCAACTGCAGAAACACACAATGGCTCCAGAGCCTCTCAATCTTGGAGCTCTGCTGCCCTGTGCAAACAAACCAGCCTAAATTCTGCAAAAAATGACATTAAAGCTGATAAATAGGACTAGGAGAACATTTATTCTTTGTGCCACCTGTGCCAGTCTTCAACACAGCACAACTTTTGTATTTTTTAGTCTGAAATGTTGATATGATCTCATAGAACAAGATCAGATTAATGGAGCAGGTCCCCTCTCAGTGTCAGCCAAGCAGAGACTGCTTATTCTTTTATGTACTTCAGAAAATGGACATAAATTTTCCATTTTCTGAAGCTGAAAACACTTCTTGAGACCAGACGTGAGAAAATATTTCTGCTTTCTGCAGTATGTGGGCACAAACCTCTCTGAAAATAAGCGACTTGCTCAGGATCACACAGAAAATCAATATTGCTGGGGAAAAAAACATTGAATTTCTTTCATCTCAAGTCCTATTTTGACTACTGTGCTTCCTCTCTCCTCATCCCTATTACAACTAATAAGTGTTTATGTCTGATGGAGTTTGAACCATGCTTAGGTCAGAGGAGATGCTGGCTCAGTGTGCAATCCATCATGCAAAGTCATTTCCCCTGAGATAAACACTGAAATAAAAGGGGAAAAATAGATAAAGTGAGGAAAAAAATCAAGCCAGCTGACAAAAATGGGGGGTTTTGACTGGGAGAAGGTTAAGATTGCTCTGATCTAAACACCCCAAATGACAAATAAATAATTAAAAAGTAAGTAAATGAAGGAAAATGTCCTGGTTGCTGTGTGGCACCCATGTCAAATTCCACATGCAGCCATCCCAGACCCACCCTCTGCAGTGACTCAGGCACTGCCTGGCCCTGCTCAGCCAGTGGCTTCCAGAACAACACATAACAAGGACTATTATGAAGAAGATCCTTATAAAAATAAGGATTTAATTGCTCTAATTGCTTAAGCAATGAGTTGTCAAGTGCTCAGTGCAATGCAGGAGAACTGGAGAAATCCAATTAACATAAATTAAGGTAAATAAAAGGTAAATAGTGGCTGGGAACTTCAGTTCCTCTTCCCAAACCAGGACAGGAGCGGGAGCTCTTTATGGTGTATCCATGGGATTGGCAATTTTTTGATTATTCTTTATTGAGCTGGTGGGGACATCTACAGTGAATTTCTTTGTAATAATTCTGAACTCTGAGGAGAGGGAGGGCAGGGATTAGGTGGAAATACGCTGAGAAAAAGGTTCAGCCTCTCCTTCATGATAAGGCACGTCCAACAGCACAGGTAACTGAGCAGCCAGTCCCTGGACATCTGGGAATTTGGCAAATTTTCCTCACCACTTGGCCCAAAAAGTGTGGGAATCCCATAAAAGCATCTTCACACTCCAGCCAGAGCATCCTCTCTTAATTAAGGTTAAACCTGAGAGTGTCACAGCAGAAATGCCACGGGTAACAAACCTGGCACTGGGAAGGACCTTGTCTTGCAGATCAGCCTCAGTTTCTCCTGAGGATCCTGGTCCTGAAGGATTCTCATTCCAGAGCTGCCTCCCTGAGCCCACTGCCCGCTGTGGCAGCTGGACACAGCCTCACTGGGCTGAACTGCAGCCACCAGGTAAAAAAAGGTGCCTGGAGATAACGAGGCATCACATCTTATTATCAATTCCCTGGGAAAGCCAACATCCCTCTCCTTCCTCTCCAAAGGATGCTTTATTATAATTACATATCACTTTATTAGGCAGCTGAAGCAAAGAGCACATTTGATGCTAATGAAGTGCTGCTGTGGTTGAGGCTGTCACTATTTTTGGAGCTGCACATCTCCAGCACTTTTCATTGGGTGATGGAGGCTTTGGATGTCTCTGGCTTCTTCTGTGGGGGCTGCCCAGGAAAAAGCAGTGACTCAGCGAGCCCAGCTGCAGAACTGTTCACATGCTGGGAATGGGAAATGCTGGGGACAGCCAGAACACACACAAAGGCTCTTTATGTGCTGCAGGTTGTGCTCAGGTAGGGACCAGCATTATCTGGATTAAAAAAATCCCTCAGTGCTGGTCACCTGCACACGCCTCATTTTTCCTGTTTTCCATCCCTCACCCTGCAGCTTTTCAGAAAGGCAGATTTCACAGAGCTCAGGGAAAATATTTGGGAGGTTGGAGACAGACACATCACAGCTGATCAGTGGCTGCCTCTCCTTATGGAACACGGGGGTTTTGCCATCTACATTTCCTGCAGCAAAGCTGAGGAGCTGCTCCTGGGAAGGCAGGATTTGGTGTTCCAATTTCATCCCTTGGTATGACACTGGCATCCAGCCGGGCCAGTGACTCAGCTCAGGGACTGACAGGAGCAGAGATTCCTCCCTTCTTCCTTCTCTCCCCACTTTGCAGGGTGTGTCACTGTCACCACCTGGTCACACAGGTGACAGGAACGGGCGATGGCAGCACGTGAGGCCACTGCTGCAGACAGCACGTGCTGATCACCACCTCCCATTGCCAAATCGCTTCCTGACAGCACACGGCAGACAAAGCCTCCCCTCCCACAAACCAGGCTAATGGTTCCAGTATCTGCTGATCCACAAAGCAGGAATGTGTCAGAGCAACCAGGAATTCCAGGGAACACCGCTGGATCCCCACACCAGACTGTTCTGGGACTATTTTGTTATTGCAATGTCCCCACTCCCGGATGGAAGGGAACGACTGGAGCATTAACAGTCCTGCAGTTTTCCCTCACGAGCACAAGCGTGTGACTGAATTTGGGGTTGCAGACTGCAATACCCCATGCTCATACAAACTCTTCTGATTCTCCTTGCTGGATGGGGCTTTCCCCATTTCAGTGTTCCCACACACAATTTTTAATTTAAGCGAACTTTCTAAGCACATTTGGGTAAAGTTTTTCTTAGACCTGCCTTAGGAGTAGCAGGGAGATGTGTACAACCTTTCTGTGTCTTTTTAGATTTGATTTATGTCAACAGGCCATTCCCAGAACTGCAGGAAATGTTCTCTTTAAATTAAAAACCTCTGATTAATCCCACTATCCAGCAAACCACACTCAATAGAAGATGCAACCAATCATGGACAGAGCTCCAATGGCAGGGAAAATAAAGAAAATAAAGAAAACAGGGCAGAGACACCTCCCAGCCAGGCCGGGAATTCTGCACAGGACACAGCCAGCTCACTGCCTCCCTCTGCTGAGCCTCCCTGAGACTGCAGAGAATTCCAGGCTGCTGTGGCTCAGCAGGGACCTTACAGCTCATCCTGTTCCACCAGGGTGCTCCAAGCCCTGTCCAACCTGGCCTTGGACACTTCCAGGGATCCACTCACTCCAGGCTTGGTCCCAAGTGCTTTTCCAGCTCTCCTGGAGCCTCTTTAGACACTAAAAAGGGCTTTAAGGTCTCTCTGGAGCCTTCCCTTCTCCAGGCTGACACCCCTCAGCTCTCCCAGCCTGTTAACTACCAGCAGGAAGGTGGTGGGAATGCCCAGTGCTTCCAATTCCAGACACCCTAACAGCCACCAGCACCAGACTGCAGCCCCTTGGTGCAAACCAGGAACTCCACAGGTGCCCAAAGTTCTTCCACACCTCTGGAGCACTCCAAGCCCAATTCCTCCCTCCCACTGAGCATGGCTTACCCCTCAGGGACGGCTGTATTGCTCCCTTTCCTATCCCATTTTCATGGAGCCTGAATTTGATGAAATCTTTATTTCTCGTCAAGTCTAACCCTGCTGGCTACCTCAGCTCAGAATTACTGGGCAGACAGATGGTGCAGTTACATAAACCTGGATTCCTGCAGAAAGTCTGGCTAAGGAAGAGCTTCCGAGTGCCAGACGTGGTGAAGTGTTTGTACAAGAGCATTGTAAGAGCATTGATTTCTGCTGAGTTCAACACAGCACTTACCTTCTCCACTCCCTTTCAGACACTTTCATCCTGCAAAACTGTGGAGTATTCCCAGCATTTCCACTTTAAAATCAAAGCATAGCTCCTGAAATGCCTCTAAAAAGTTATTTATTTGCTGAGGTTCAGCACAGACATATTTAATCCAGATTTTATCCTGCACTGTGTCAGCCCACCATGAGCTGCTATTCCCAAAGCAAAATCTCTTCAGGATCCCTTCCCAGTTCATTCAGAGTTAAGAAAGCTGAATTCCTGTTTATGTTAAATAGTTAAAAAAATCCAACAACTACTAAAAAACGGTAACAGCCAAAACTCCTACACCCCAAACTTTGCACAAATCCAAACTCTGGTTACTACCTACAGCCCCTGAGTTCCACCCCACAGCAACAAGAACTGCAAGAGCCGTGCAGCACCTGCTGTTACAGACTGCAATGAACACACCACAAATCCTTGAATTTTTTTTTCCCTTGGAGTTTAATGTGGTGCTTCCAGAAGGCTCAGAAGACCAATTTGTGAGGATAAACTCCATTTGAGAGAGAGAACGTGGAGCGCAGGTACCCCCGGAGCTGAGGCACCTTCTTGATCCTTGCCAGGATCTGGGAATCCACGGCCTTCTGGTCAACCTTGCGCTGCTCCGTCAGCTCGTATTTCTGCAAAGCACAAAGGACAACTCTGAAATCCTGGGAGCACCTGCAGAATCCTTTAGAGAGGTGAACATTCACGGAAAACCCTGAGCTTTGGGATTTTTAACATCTTTCCCCTATTTGTTCTCAATAATGGGAAAGTGGTGGAGCACTGAAGCATCCCTTGGGGTCAACACAGTGACAGCATTTCCTGGTCAAAAAAGACATTTAACTGGAATAATAACTCCTTCTCTGAGAAAATCCTCAAATTTAAAAGGGGGAGATTACCTTATGGCATCACCTCACTTTAATAATGATCTCTTAAAACCCACTGGTGTTCTTCCTGCTAATTCCCCCTTTCCAGCCTAGCCTGGAGCATTGAAAGAACCACCCCGTCCCTTACTTCTTTCTCAGTGTCAAAGATCTCTCCTTCCTGGTGCTTGGGCTTCCGCAGCCTCTTCTTCTTGAAGTAGGAATCAGTGAGATGCTTGGGAATTTTCACCCCAGTGAGATCCACCTTTGTGGATGTGGCAATAACGAATTTCTGGTGGGCCCTGCGCAGAGGGACCCGGTTGACAGCCAGGGGGCCTGAAGAGAAGACAAGAGGGAACAAGGTCAGCTCTTCTGGTGAAAGCCACTGCTCTGGAGCTGAATTTTGTGTGATGACCAGTTCCTTTAGTTGCCTAAAATCTCCAAAAAAATCTCCATCTCAGCTAAAATCTCAACAGTCAAAGCTCTCTAAAAATACACAGATCTCCTTCCCGAGCTCTTCCAGGTAGTCAGATATTGAAGTTTAATTATCTGCCCTGCAAGGTCACAAATAACAGAATCACTAAGGTTGGAAAAGATCTCCAAGATCATCAAGTCCAACTTTTGACAGATCACCACTTTGTCAACTAGAGCAGAGCACTGATGCCACATTCAGCTTTCCTTGGACAGCTCCTGGGGTGGTGACTCCACCACAAAATGCAATTCCTTACAGATGTGCCAAACCAAACACATGCACATCTGTTTGTGCTACTGACCCCAGAGACAAACATGAACTTAAAAACCCCAAAGAACCCCCCCAACCAAAAATACTGTTTTTAACTAAGAATTTTTACCTGTAACAAGCAGAAGGCCAGTATCAAGCTGCTTCAGGAACACAACACGCTGTAAAGAAATGAGATGGGACATCAATCCTCAGGTCCCAGTACTCCCACACCGCAGCCAAACTGGGATTGTGCCTCTGTTACTGGTACAAGCACTGACAGTGCTCTAGGTGAGGGTGGCACCTGAGGAGCACAACCTTGTGATCCAAGCTCCAGCACTTCCAGGTACCTCCTCTCCAAGGTGTGACTCTCCATGAGGTTTATCTCTCAAAGCTGAGCAAAGCCAACTACTCCAGTTTTACTCTTCCCCCATCCTAGAGGATGGCAACAGCCATGCCAGAACCCAAATCCTTTGTATGAGTTACAGGCAGGAATTGGATAAACACCACAAGGACCCTATAACTTCACACAGCCAGAGCCATCTCCCTGTTGTGTTCTGTTCCTTCTGGTTAAGGTTTCCTTCTCTGACAGCATTATGGAATCAAGGATATCAAAGACAGAATTCAGAAAATAAAGGATGTCAGTTGTGGTGACCATCCTGAGGATGGAGAACCCAATATAACAATCCCTGATAATTAGATTAAGAACAAAACTCCAATTCTTCCTTTCCAGTATCTTTATCCAGTAGGATAAAGTTTTATCTTTGCAGGAGCAGCAACGCAAAGTGCAGCAAGACCCCGTGCATTTTCTCCAAGCAACTGGCTGTGCCCGTTTTACTTTCAGTTAAACAGAACAACCTTAATTTAACAAACATTTCACCTCCACCTCCCCTAAAGGCTGGACAAGGAAAACACCCAGACACAGCCACAGGTTTACACCCAGTGGCAGAGCAGGGTCAGATGAAATGAGGAGATTTAAGGTGTCTGAAAGGCTGCCAAGGAGCCGTGCCCACCTTTCCGCGGTGCCGGCCGGTGAGCAGGATCAGCACCGTGCCGGGGGTGATGGATGCACGCAGGCGCCGCTTGTGCTCGCAGAACGGCTTCTTGCCATGGCTCAGCAGCTTCCGGGGAACGTCCTCCGTGGGGTAGTACCTGGGCTGGGGACACAGCACAAACACCTTGCACCACCCTGTCTCACAGGGCAGCACCTCCTCAAAAACGCTCTCCTAATTTCCCTGAAGGATTCAGCTTCCTGAAGGATTCCTGCTGCAGACGGTGCTTGGGAATACACTGAGTATTTTGGAATGTTTTGTGTCCAGCTCTGTGTTAGTGTGTGCTTCCACCTCAGCACAGCAACACACAACACAGAGAATTCCCATTTAAATTCCCACCATCTCCCATGAAGGCTGGGTCTGCACTCAAGGAAAGGACAGCACAGGCTGAGGCCCCAACATCACCCCAGGCTCCTCACCCAGCCTAAAGCTCCCTGCACCAAACCTCGAGCACCCCGGAGCTTTTCCATACCATTTTCCGGATTTTAACCACCCGGCTGCCTCCATTCTTGTCTCCACCCACTGGCTTGGTGATGGTGGCACGGGGCATCTCCTTCTTTTTCTTCTCTATCTGTGTGCAAAGAACAAGGAAAACTCAGCACATTCCAAACCGAAGGCACCAGGACAAACCCGATTATTCCCGCAGTGCTTCCCACCCTACCTTTGTCTCTGGGGCCGTGTACTTGCGCTTGTACAGAGCTTTCCTGGCGTACATGGCTGAGCGGGAATACCTCCCGATGCCGCGGGCCAGGACGGGGTTTCGGCTGGCATGGTACTTCTTCACCCTCTTCTTCTTGTCCCCTGCTGCCTTCTGGCTCGGCTTCTGCTCCGCCGGCTTCTTCTCCCCTGCCTTCTTCTTGGCCGGCTTCTTCTCGGCTGGCTTCTTCTCCGGCGCCTTCTCACCCGCCATCTGCGATCACAGGCAGCAGGGTTTTAGGGCTCGTTACAAAGCAATGAAAATAAAAAAATAAAAACCATCCTTCACACCTTTCCAGTAGCTGTCAGCCACCTCCTCCAGCCGTTGCTGACCAAGCCCTGCACCCTGTGCGCCTCTAAATTACTTAAAACGCTCCTGCACGCTGGTTACAACAGCTCCAGCGCACATCCCAGCGCTCCTCGGTGGGAAACACATCCCAAGCCTGCGGCCGCCGCTGTCCCGGCACCGCTGAGCTCCCGGGCCCTGCCCCAGCGGCCTCCCCGTCCAGCCCCAGCCCAGCTCCCGGGAGGCTCCAGCGCGGCCTCCGCATCCAGGCCCGGCCCGCTCGGAC
>VXBR01011231.1:137135-156682 GCA_013400215.1 Cisticola juncidis
GGGGGCACGGCCCGGCTCCCGGAGCCCCCTCCCGTGTGATCCCGGGGGATGTTCCCGCCTGCAGCCCCCACCCCGCTCCTTCCCGGGGCTCCTTCCCGGGGATGTCCCCGCTCCCCGATCCCGCTCCCAGCGGAACCTCCCGGGGCCGGAGGGCTCCGGTGCCTTCCAGCCTCTCCGAGTCCTGGTGGTGCCGGAGCTGCCCCGGTGCCCCCGGGCTGGGGGGGTTCGAGTGAGTCCCCCCGGAGCCCCGAGCCGAGGGATGAATTCATCCCGTGCGGGACCTGCTCGCTGCCCAGGCCCGGGGTTCGTGTTCCATCGAGCACCGCTCATTTACCGACCCTAAAACACGACCCGGCTGCAGAACGAGTGTTCCCGAGCTTCCTGTACCTGCATTCTTAATCAGTTACCAGTGTTCGCTCTGATTTCAAACCTTTGTGGCTCTGTTGAAGCACGACGATAAACAGCCGAACCCATTTCTTTGTTGTAGCTTCTCACTGTCCTTAATGTATTTTGATGTTTGTCTGGTACCCAGTGTCCTTTTGGGCTCAGAGGTTTGGGAGAATGTTGGGCTTTAGCAGAATTACTGTCATAGAAAAGAGTATAAATGTATTTAACAGATCTGGAATCCCAGAATGGTTTGGGTTGGAAGGGACCATAAAGCTCATCCTGTTCCATCCCCTGCCATGGTCAGGGACAGCTTCCACTATCCCAGGTTGCTCCAAACCTCGTCCAACCTGCCCTTGGACACTTCCAGGGATGGGGCAGCCACAATTTCAATCGATTCACCTCTCTAAGTAATACCTATTTAATTAGAATTTCTCCAAGGGTAAGTTGTCCTTTCTCTTCTTCTGCTCAAAATGGTGAATCTAGATCAGTTGGTTTCAATCTGCAGCCATTTCTAGTAGGATTTGGGGTTTTTTTTAATGTATGGAGGTTTTTTAATCTACTTTAGGGTTCTGGATGTCCCTGCTCAAGCTGGGAACAAGGCTACAAGTTACCTTTTGGAAACACTGTTAACTTCCTCCTGGCCAGGAATAATCCTGTTAATCTGCTCGGAGCCCTGAATTGTAACTTGCGAGGGAGACTGAAAAAAAGCTGGGAAATATCAACTGATGAGCCTATAAATAGGAGTAATTAAAGTACCCGTCAGCACATCCCCAGTGCTGTGGCTGTGACAGCTGAGACAGAACTGATTTCATCTCTCCTTTGCTCTTGCAAAGGTGATTAAAAAAACCCCAATCACTGCATGGAAAATTGTATTGATTTATTTCTTTTGGTTGGGTAAGAGAGAAATGTGCTGGCAGTGTGTGACTTAGGGAGCATTTGAACAGATCCTGCTGGACCATGATAACAAAACAGGGATAATTGTGGGAAGGATGGATTTTCCACCATGTGGGTTTTTTTTTCTTTTCCATTAGAATGTTCCTTGCTTTGCTGATACCCCCTTGATTTTGCAAATGAGCCTGTGGTATTTCACTGGTTATTTTTTACCAGCATTTCCACCTTGCTGGGAACCAGTTATGGACTGGGAATGGTTTATTCCAAGCCCCTGAGTGGGAATTGCTGCGTGGGGATGGTGAGGAGCCTGTTTGGGGACAGCGTGGGTTTGGTGACTCCTGTGATTGCATTTACTGCCCTTGGCCGGGGCAGCTCTGCACCTGCTCCCACCGAGGAGCACACAAAGCAGCACAAAAAGCCCAAAATGCATTCCATCCCTATAAAAGGAAACATCAGAGCAGGTCCTGGGCCAGGGCAGGGCTGTCACTGAGCGCTGTCCCCTCTGCTGTCCCCTCCCCGTGTGGAAGGGCTGCAGCCCCAAGGTTGGGGACACTGGAGGTGGCAGCACTTCAAGGAGGATCCTCCGGAACCGCTGGCAGGGATCACTGACACCCCCATTCTGCTATTTGGGGTGGCTGACAAATGCAGCTTCCTACTCAAAGCCAAAAATACGGAGCTGAGGGAGCAGCAGGACGAGGTGCCAGCACAGCCAGAGTTACATAAAGTGCAAGGAAACCCTCCCAGGTAGAGCTGGGCTTTGCTGTGCCTGGCTTTTGGCATCTTTGTGTGGATGTGGGAGAGAGATTTTGGGCTTTGGAGCATCTATTGTGTGTTTAACCTCTCCTTTAAATGCTTCTTAAATAGGTTATTTGTAGTCACCTCTGTACATAAATTATCATTTTTCCTTTTCTCTAACAACTCAGGTTGGGATTCTTAAGGTTCAGGGTGGGATACAGAAGATGTTCCATTGGTTAAAGTTTATGGAATATAATAGATGGAATAATATATATTATATTGTCTTCCATATAATAATATAGAAGTCAATATAATAAATCTGGAGAACCAATCCCAATAATTTCTCCTCTGTCTGTTTTAGACATTTTTTGATATAAACTCCAAAACTTAGAAGGTTTCTCTTGAATCCTGTGTGTATTTAAAAAGCTTGCAAACTGTTCAAACTACTACATTATTATTACATTTTTTGTGGTTCCTTTTTTTTTGTTTTCTCCTAATGGAAGTAAAATTTTGGGAGTGGAAATGTGGTAAATATATTATCACCTTCTCCAGGCAATCTGTTGTGGGCTGAAATGTGTTATTTAGTGTTCAGTTCATCCCAGGTACTGATGCTTTTGCAGTTTTGTGAAAACTTTCCTTGACCTTTCAATAATCATTAGATGAATGTAACATTATTAATTAGTTCATTCCCATTTGCTGTGATAATTTGAAAGTATTTTTGCATGTTTTTCCCCTGTCCTGTGCATAAATTTGATATTTTCTGTTGTTGTTCAGTGAAAGATGGGGACTATTCACTAGATTTTCACAGTGCAAGGAGAATGTAATTAATTAGGGGAAAAAAGATTTAAAGACAATTCACACAATTTACTTCTGAAATGGATCCTAATTTCCATTTGAATATCTTGCTTGGATTTTCTAGAATCCTAAAACTCCAGAACACTTCTGAAAAGAATGGTTTGGAGAAGGTTTTGGTGGGAATATTGGCAGCTTTTCAGTAGAGCAGGAATTGCAGCAACAATTGAAATAATCACCCTGAATTCAGACCTGTGCTCTCATATTTTGCTGATTTAGCAGTTTAGCCTGAAATGCTGACTGGATCAGGAAGGATCAGGAATGCTGCTCAGTTTTTCTGGATATAACACCCCTCTCTCTGTGCTGAGCCTGACTGTGGAGTTTTTTGGATAAATTTTGCTGTAATTTGGAAAACTGCAGAGGTGAACGAAGAGGAGCAGGCTGAGTTCTTTCAGCACACGAGAATGAGGATTTAACTCTGAAAATCAAAGGTGATTTTTAATTGCCCAGCACAAGGGTGACAGATGTTTTATTTTTATATTTTGCCTTCCAGAATCCTCACCAAGTCTTTCCATGCAGGACTCCCCCAGGGCTGCAATAAAAATGGGCAAATTCCAGATAAGCGCAGAGGCAGGGGTGACACCGAGTGGCTCCAAATAAGTCCCCAAAGTCAATGCCAGAGGTGGGGACACGGAGCTGTTGGCCACAGCCCAGCCCCAGCTCTGGGATAGTCATTGAGGGCACTTTGTGGGTGGTGAGGATCAATAGGAGATTCCTCTGGGGCTGGATTTAAGCGGGACAGATCCGACCCCAGCTCCGCATTCCCGGGAGGAAGAGCAGTGGGGAGTTCCTTCCTGACCCCTCAGCCCTCAACCATGAGGTTTTGTTCAGTTTTTAACCTTCAGAGTGTTGTCAAGTGTCACTTTGGATGTTTTGTTTTATTTTTAGGTATTTTTCCTGTTTGTCTTTCAGTCTCTTTGTGCGCTGTGTTTTGCTGGAGTAAGGAAATACCACTTCTGGTCTGTGTTTATGTTGTGTACCTTTGATAGCATTTGGATCCAGGCAGTCAGAGTGGGGATAAGTGTAATTCTTGGGCTTACAAAAAAAAAAATTGCAATATGAAACTAATAACAAACAGAAATTTTATTACTTTAGGTGCAAAACTCAGTTTGGAAGCTGTCGCATCGCTCTGTGTGAGTTAACTCTGAAATCCTGCTGTTTATTTATTAACATTCTTTATTTTTAACCTCTTGTAGATGGTTTCATCCAAATATCACCGGGGTGGAGGCAGAAAACCTGCTGTTAACAAGAGGAGTGGATGGCAGCTTCCTGGCACGGCCCAGCAAAAGTAACCCAGGAGACTTCACACTCTCTGTTAGGTGAGTTTGGGTCTTCCCAGTTTGTCCCAGGGTGGTGAAAATCTTAATTTGCTGCTGTCCTGTGGGGAAAAAGCTGTGGATGAACTCCTTGGAAGAGGTGACAGAATGCTCAGGTCACTTTTTAGTGTTGTTCACTTTTCCTTCTTCTTTTTCTCCCATTTTCCCTGAAGAGCTCCTCAAATACTTTTACCCAGCTCCAGGTTGGAGGGGAGTGAATTCTGATTTTTACAGCAGGACAAAAATGTTCAGGGGAAGCAGAAATAGGTTGATAATAACAGAAATAGGTTGATAACAACATTGCTTTTAGCCCTTTACAAATCCATTTGATAACCAGCTGGAAGGAGCAGAGGTGTTGGGAATTAGTGATCCAGCAGGAAATCCAGACTCTCCTCACACAGGAAAAGTCAGCAAGTTTTTAAGGGCAACTGTGGCTTTTTCAGCTTCCAAAATTGGCCTTCTGTGACAGTTGTCCCCTGACACTGCGTGGTAGGGATGGGGAAAAGACAGCAAGAGGAAGTAGATAAAGGAAAAGGGAAAAGTGGGATTGGTGATAAGAGCTGTGCTGCCTGGATACTTGTGAGATAACAGCCTTGTGGCACAGGAGGGGATTCCTGCTGGGAGCTGCTCTTCCTTAATATTGAACTCTGTGGCAGCAGGAA
The DNA here is from genome assembly GCA_013400215.1 of Cisticola juncidis. NCBI lineage: Eukaryota > Metazoa > Chordata > Aves > Passeriformes > Cisticolidae > Cisticola > Cisticola juncidis. The sequence continues at coordinate 141,979 of VXBR01011231.1, forward strand.
AAGGCAAAAATTTCCTGAGGGAGAGATCCCAAGAACGGGTGGGAATTGTGGAGAAAGGAGCAAACCAGCCCTGCTGGGTTTCTCCAGAGTATTGAACTCCTCTCACCCTCCACCCTTGTGTGAGGAATTTTGTCTGGGTCTGGGGGGTTTCTGGTGGGGCTGCAGGGTTTGTGCTGCCTTCAGGGATCCCTCCAGCAGGAAATTATTTTCCTGTTCTCCCTGGGCAGAGCAGCAGTGGCTCAGCTCCTCTGCAGCAATTCCCTTCTGCAATTCTCAGTGTGGATTTCTCCACCTCAGGCATCACCAAATATCAAAGTGATTGATTGATCAGCTGACTTGGGAAGGTTTTTAGGGTTTTTTTTTTTGTCCTCTCTTTCAAACCTTAGACGAACTGGAGCTGTCACCCACATCAAGATCCAGAACACAGGTGACTACTATGACCTGTACGGGGGAGAGAAGTTTGCCACGCTGGCTGAGCTGGTCCAGTACTACATGGAACACCATGGGCAGCTCAAGGAGAAGAATGGAGATGTCATAGAGCTGAAATATCCCCTCAACTGCGCTGATCCCACCTCAGAAAGGTCAGAGGGGTGGGACCTCAGTGTCCTTGTGCTTCTCAATAAATGCTGTGTTTATCCCTCTTAATGCAGCTTCCATGTGGGAAAAGGTGGGCACAACCTCGGATTAATTTCAGGGAGGTTCCTTGCAAAATAGATGAATAAATGGGGTTAAGGGTGAAGCAATCCAAGCCTCAGAACCTGTTTCCTTCAGCATTCTTCCTTGTGTGGGACAGGACTGAAAAAGAGGACATAATTCCCTTTATTTTTTTTGGAGAATGTTTAATTGGAGAAGTTCTCCTGATGCTGTTGTTGCTGCAAGGAATTCCCAAGGATATTTCTGGGCAGAACTTTTTGTGCTTTTCCTAGCAATGGGTAGAAAGTGAAGGCCCTACAATTCCTCAGATTCCTCAAACTCTTCTTTTGAGGTCTGTGGGTAATAAGGAGAATTTGAGACTCTTTGAGGAAATGTCAGGGGTCAGAACTAAACCAGCAGATACCTGGTTATTCCTGGAAGTGAGAAAACGAGGAGAAATATTCCAAGAAGTTCTGTCACTCCTCAGAATGCCTTAACAGAGGTGGGGAGGATTGATGCTTTTTGGCCCTATTTCCTGAAGGGTTGAAATTGCTGGGATTATCCTCTCCAGTTCCTAATGGGATAGAAGGGTGAGGTCTCAAAAGTATGAAGTTCCTACAAGTTTATCAGGGAAGTTTCATGAAGGAATTGAAAGCAGAATGAATTTCTTGACTGAGGGGAAGTTTGGAGTGTGACCTGGTGTTTATTGGGATTGGGATTGTTGTGAAGGATCCAAATCAAAGCTTCACTGGAAGCTTGGAGGAAACTCCATGGAAGTGCTTTGAAGTGTTTCTGTCCTCTCTGGTGTGCACCTGGACACTTGCAAGGCTTATTGTATTTATTATTTTTACCAACTGAGGTTTTCCCTAGAATTGATGAGTGAACAGAAGATTCAATTCCATAACAAATTCCTGGAAGAAGTGGATTCAGCTGGAACGCTGAGCAGGATGCCTCCCTCTGTGTCCCTTCATTTCCAGGTGGTTCCACGGGCATCTCTCTGGGAGAGAAGCTGAGAAACTCTTGACAGAGAAAGGAAAACATGGGAGTTTCCTGGTGAGGGAGAGCCAGAGCCACCCTGGGGACTTTGTCCTCTCTGTGAGGACAGGGGACGACAAAGGAGAGAGCAACGATGGCAAATCCAAAGTGACACACGTCATGATCCACTGCCAGGTAGGGACAGCAGGGAATCCACAGCCCAGGAGCTCTGGATAAATCCCCCTTCTCCCTGGGATTGCTGCAGCTCATCCCTTTGATCAAAATGACTCCTTTGATGGCATCAAAATCCCAATTTTTTGGGGGGATTTCTTGGCTGACTGGCTCTTGTCAGGATGTTCTGGCTCAAATCACACTTTGCTGTGCTCAGGGAGATTCCTGGATGGATTCCATAAAATAGGAGGGATTGGAGAAATGGGGATCCATCCACAGATGTCTCTCTCCTGTCAGTTCAGGCAGTTACATCTGAGAAAGGATCAACAGTCTGTGAAAACAAGTGTTAGCTCCAAGGAATGCCCTGAAATCTAAATCTGCTGTTTAGCATAAGGTAGTTCTTCACTGAAATGTTATTAAATTACAGTTCTGGTATTTAATCTATCTCCATGAGTTGCTATTTAAAAAATAATCATAGATAAAAAAAATCACATGATTTTTTATTATTCTCTTTTGTTGTTTCCAAGGACAGTGCAATGACTAAATTTTATAAAAACACCTAAAATGCAATAACAGAAGTACTTTGGAGGTAGAAATGACCCACCAGGACTGTAAATGCTGAATTGCCAGAATGTGTCCATATTTTCAAGCAAACCTCTCTGATTTGCAGTCAGCATTTATGCTTTTGAGGAAAATAATTTGGCATTTACTTAAAATCAGGATGGTGCCAGGCAGTACCAGCCTTTTAGAACCCAGTCATACCCTGAGTTTAGGAAATCAATTCAAATCCCTAATTCCTGGATTCTCATCCTGTAGCTCCAGTATCTACCTGAGCTGCCTGAACCTCAGTTCGGAGGGAATCAGCTCTCTAAAAAAGCAGATAAAAGATGGTAAAACCCAGGATGTCATGCACTATATCTGTGTTTCTATTTATTCAAGTTCCATCCTCTAGCAGAAGGATTTCACTTCTACATGTAATTTCAGAGGTTATTTCTGATGCAGGACACAGGCCAGAGGTGCTGTGGCTGTAGTGGTGGGAAGTGCATTTATTTTATTTATTCTGAGGAGCATTTGTCCTTCCAGGATCTGAAATACGACGTTGGTGGAGGGGAGAAGTTTGACTCCCTGACAGATCTGGTGGAGCATTACAAGAAGAACCCCATGGTGGAGACTTTGGGCACTGTGCTGCAGCTCAAACAGGTGAGAGGGAGAGGCCAACCTGAGCTTTGCCACCTCCAGGAGATGCTGTTGAAATGCAGCTTTTCCTCATGTCCTGCAAGAGTTTTTATTTTCTGAGACAAAAAAAAAAAAAAAAAAAAGAGTTGAACTTCATGAAATGGATGACAAAGTCATTGAAATGGGAACAGTTTTTGTTCTGTGAAGGGATAGAGTGTTGTGATGTGCAGAATTTCCTGGTGTCATCCTGCTCTGTAGGAATTGCAGTGCAGGTCCAGAAATGAGATAATTGAATGCATTAAATAAAAACTCTGAGACTTTAAAACAAATTGTTCAGCATCCCCTTCCTCACTGCCCTTCGAATTCCAAATTTCTAACATCCAGAAAGATGTGTGGATGCTAAAATTCCTGCTGAAATACCCTTACCTTAGTGGATTTGTGTTTGAATTGTGTTTGAATTGTATTTCCATGGTGTTTTTTGCTAACCCTGTGCTGTTTGGGGTCCCCCAGCCCCTCAACACCACCCGCATCAACGCCGCCGAGATCGAGAGCAGAGTGAGGGAGCTCAGCAAACTGGCAGAGACCACGGACAAAGTCAAGCAGGGCTTCTGGGAGGAGTTTGAGGTAATTCCCTGCATCCCAGCACTGTTCCTTGCAGTGTTTCCTGCTCTGTTCCATCTCACACTGCTCAGGTCACGTTGGGTTCTGCCTTCCTGGTGTGTTGCCCTGGTTTTGAAGACTTTTTTAAGCCTTCTGTCAGTTTTTTCATATTAGAGTCAGAAATTTTATCTTATCACACTTTCTACTATAAACAATGGCCATGTTTTACTAACTGTCTTTCAGTGTTTACATATTTCTAAGTAGGAAGAGAAAGGTGATTAACAGTTCGCTTGACCAATGTGGGTTGAGAGGTGGAATTCCATCCTCTGATCCACAGGCCCCATAGGAAATGTATAAAACTGAGTTTAGTAAATAAACTCGCCCTTTTTCTTCCTGCTTCTCTCACCAGTGTGTCCTGGTGTGGTTCCTTCTGTGTCCACGGTGATCCTGGTGTTCCCTCCTCTCCATCACTTCTGATCCCTGGGTTTGCTCCCATCTCCAGGGCTTTGCCAGCTCCACTCCTGTGGCTGGAAATATTTGCCTTTTTTTCCTGATTCTCAGAGTGCTTTTCATCCATTCCCTGGCACAATCCCTCCTGGATATCCTCCCCACCATGTTTGTCCCACCAGGACAATCCCTCAAATTCTGCAGTTTGGGAAGTTGGGAACCATTTCTTTAGGAAAACTTCCATTTCTCAGTCCATCCATTGCCCTTGTGGCTTTTTGATGCTTGTTTTTGGGGATCTTAAAGCCATTGGGAAATGGTACAAAGCTCTGGGATGAAGCAACATGGATTATGTGCATTCCTTGGACTTGTGGAGATTTATTTTTGGTTTGTTTTGGTGTTTCATTTCTCTCTGCAGGCAAAATTCCAAATTTCTTCCAGAAAGAGTCTGCAGGGACAGGACAGGGGGAATGGCTTTAAACTAGAAGAGGTTTAGATAGAATATTGGGAAGAAATCCTTCCAGAATTTGGAAGAAACTCTTCCCAGAGAAGCTGTGGCTGGAAGTGTTCAAGGCCAGATTGACTGGGGCTTGGAGCAACCTGGGATGGAGAAATGATTTAGGTGGTGAGAAACCTTAAATCCCACCCCAACTCCTGCCTTCCACTGTCCCAGGTTGCTCCAAGCCCTGTCCAACCTGGCCTGGGACACTCCAGGCTGGATTTAATAACCACCAGTGGAGTCTGGAATTCCACCAGCAGATGGCAACAGGAAACTGGGAAGTGCTCAGGGCGCTCCAGAGAGGCTGGTTTGGGAAAATTCCTGAATAGTGATGGATTTGCAAAGTGCTCAGAAATACCCATCAGCTAAATGTACTGTCCAGTGTGCTCTGATTATTGCCAGGAGAAGGAAAATGAATCCATGGAAAGGAATTAGCACAGAGGTGTGTGAGGGGAGTGTCAAATGGTGAGGTTGTGGCATTGGGAAATGCTCAAATGAGGATTAAGCTTTCTCCTTTCTCATTCCAGAGAGAGGGGACAGTCTTTAATCCAGGGCTGAATGGTCAGAATTCCCTCTGGAGGGGGAAGGAAATCAGCACAGGTTGTGTGTGTGGGATCATTGGTTTGGCAAAATTAACTGAGCTGTTAATTCCCAGTTCTCTCCTCACCTCTGGTACACACTGAAGAAACTTTTTCTGGAGTGGATTTCTCAGTGTGTCCTTAAAACAAAGTGTTTTCCTTAGTCTAGCAGGAAATCCAATAAATGAAGGCTTTTACCTGTGAGATTTGCACTTCTTTTTCCCCTTTGCTGCTCTCAGTGAGCTCAGCATTAATATTTTATTTTTTGGGGAATGAAGGCCTCTCCTAGCAGTTTTTCCTGCTTTTCCATCCCCTCAGGGGAGCTCCAGCTGTCCCCCACGGTGGCAGGAGGGGGGGACACACTTCAGGCTGTCCATGGATCCCTGTCTGTGCTGCTCAGGAGCTGCCAGCCCAGATGGTGAATTTAAATTACTTTTAAATTTAAATTACTTGTCTCCAGGCAGGAATGAACCTCTTGTCCCAGGAACCACCAGACAGGAATGCTGACAGTCCTTGGAATGTTTTTTTTCCTTCTGAAAAGTGGTTATTTCTGAGTTTAGTGCTGGGATGTTCCAGATTTGTGGCTGTGTTGTTCCAGCTCTGAATGGGCTTGCTGGGAGTCCGTGGATCTCTCCTCAGGGATGCTCCAAGCAATAATAATTAACTCCAGGAAGGAAGATGTGGTTTCCACACATTTAATTGCTTCAATTCTTTAACTTGCCTGGAAAGTTTAGCTCTCAGTCCTTATGCCTGGAATTCCACAGGCAATGCTTGGGGGGCTGTTTTCTGTCCTTTGTCACAAGCCTGAAACTTTGCATTTCTTACATTCTCTTTCCCTGGATTTAGGATGAGCCTAATTATCCAAGGTCATTAAGTGAGGGAGTATCAGACTGAGACAGGAGTGGGCAAATGTGCCAGTTAAATAAAAGCAGGAATCTGGAGGGTGGGAAGGACGAGGGGAGCAGCTCCCAAAGCCTGGGTGTTCCTTTTAGTGGGGCCAGAACTGCTTTGGGGACTGTTTTTTTTCATTTTTGGGGATGAAAACTTGGAGCAGAGCATTGGGATCCTGGTGCCTCCAGCTCCAAGGAGCTTTGGGAGAAGGGAGATTTGCCATGAGACACAGCATGGCTGTGAAAATTTTGAATTGCTCCTGTCCTTGGGACATTTTGTTCCAGAAATCCCCACTCTGGGTTGTTCCTTTACTGGGATAATTTATGTACAACCCATTTGTAGTCACCTCATGCCTCTCTCCTCCCTTTTCTCTGGGAGAAGGGCCCATCCATGCTGTTTTTTTTGAGCCCCCCTGTGTGTGCTCTCCCCTCAGACCCTGCAGCAGCAGGAATGCAAACTCCTCTACAGCCGCAAGGAAGGGCAGCGCCAGGAAAACAAGAACAAAAATAGATACAAAAACATCTTACCCTGTAAGTATCCACCCTTCACTGCCATTTAATGGTACTCTGGTTTATTCTCCTCATTAATACAGGGTTAATTAAGTACCACTGGGCTTTGGTTCTCTTTCGTGATCGTTTCCCCCCTTAGCAGGATTATCCCGCGATTTCCAATTTGATATTTGTAATATTGTTTTTTATCTTCAGCTTTTATTTAAAAGCCTCATATCCCTCAGCTGGTACTCAACAGGCTGGAATGCTTAAATTTCAGAGGATTAATTTGGGAGACAGAACTGCAACGTGCAAATCCAGAGGCTTTGTCTTGACTTAGAGTTTGGGTGTCCCTGTGCTCCTGAATTCCCAGGGCTTGAATGTGTTTTGGTCCAGCTGGCCACAGCCACTGGTTCAAGGAAGCAAAAGAGGCAATTTGGAATACTCTAATCACCAATTTACTAAGCTTAATAATTAGTTAATAGCTGCTGTGTGGAGTGCAAGTTTTTGACATCCAGGTGTATTTTTGCAGTTGATCACACCAGAGTTGTTCTCCACGATGGTGACCCCAATGAACCTGTTTCAGATTATATCAATGCTAATATTATTATGGTGAGTGTATCCCCACTCCTCCTCCCTACATCCAAGGGAATCTTGTCACCATTTATTAAATTGCTGGTTTTTTCCCCCCCTCTCTAGCCTGAATTTGAAACCAAGTGCAACAACTCAAAGCCAAAAAAAAGTTACATTGCCACCCAGGGCTGCCTGCAGAACACGGTGAATGATTTCTGGAGGATGGTGTTCCAGGAGAATTCCCGAGTTATTGTCATGACCACGAAGGAAGTGGAAAGAGGAAAGGTAAAACCAGACTCCAGCAGGCCTTGGGAAAGGTGTCTGACATTTCAGTACAAGGAGGAACTGAACTGACTGGGAAAAATTGGATTTATGGCTGGAATCTGGTGTGGCACTGGATTCCTTGGAGCTCTGGGGGGTGCTGAGGTCCTTTTTTTATTGCTGCCTTTGGGGATTGGGGGTGGATTCCTGTCACATCAAGCCTCCCTTTCTGAAGGTTTGCCTGCTGAATTTTTAGTTGCTGAATGTGAATCTCTGTATTTCAGACATAAAAAAGCACTGGGATGGGAGATGTGGGCAAGCAGGAATTCTGGGTGCTTGAAGGGAAAAATTCCCTGCTCCTGCAGCAAAAGTCTTGCCTTAAAATAAAATAAATTTATTTTAGCTCATCAAGCCTGTATAGACCTCCCTAAAAAAGCAGAATAATGGATTTTATTATCACAAGACTGGTGTTGCTTCTTGCCTGCTCTGGCAGGATTTAATGCTCTCAAAGAGGAATTTTCCCTGCAATTTTCCCTCCATTTACCTGTGGATTACAGGGATCTTGTCCTGCTCCCTGGCTTCTGGCAAACCTGGGGATATTTTAGTTTGTTTCTGGTTTTTAATGACACAAAGCAGGAAAGAATAGGAATAGTTGAACACTGATATCCTGGCCACAGCCACATACAACTTCCTGGGGATGGTGTGGATTTATCTTTGGGATTTGTTGCTTCTGATCTTTTTTCTGTTTGAGATTTTACAGGATTCTCTCCCTAATTTGGTGTCAAAGCTGCCACTGGTGCTGTTTGTTGGAGCCATTAGACTTTGTCCTGTGTATTTTTTTTAAGTCTTTGACTTTGTCTTGTGGATCTTTTTTTAGTCTTTGTAAAGTTCTGCCACTTCATCACCCTGAAAAAGGGACAGGATTTGTGTTTCCTTCCTGAGAATTCACTGAAGGAGGGAGAAGCTCCCCCTTCCCAGTGATAATCTTTGTTTTGGAAGAGGAGAAATAAATTATGGAGTTGTTTTGGCAGAGTTGACTTGAATACACCTTTCTTCCTTCAAGTTATTTATTATTTTTTTAAGAACCTCCTGAATGGCCTCTGCTCCTCTGCAGTTTCTCCATTATTCTTCCCAAAGTCTGCTCAGCCCTTTTGCTGGAGAAAACACCTCAATCCATCAGTGCTGCATTGCTTATTCTTCCTTTGCCCTTGATTGGTTTGTGATGCCTATTTCACTTCTTAAAGAATTGCAAATACCAGTCCTGATATCAAATCAAAGCTTTTTTTTCATCTCAGGCCAAGCTGTTTGCAGACCTGCAGGAAGGAGAGAATTTTTTGCAGCAGAGCTGCCTCCAAGAGCTCATAGCCTGAGGGAGGGATGAACTGTGGAACATCCCAGCCCTGCATCGAGTCCTGGGTGTGCTTTAAAGTGCAGGAGCAGCAAATCCTTAGAAATTCAAAGAGTTTGGGGGTTTTGGAGGCAGTTCAGCAACCCTTCCAGCAGAGTAAAGCTCATTTTAACATCACATTGCTGTTCAGACTTGCTCTACCAACTGCTCAGAGCCTTGCATTGAAAACTGCAAGTTATTTCTGCTGGCACCCAAAAATCAGTGGATTTGCTTCAGTTTTGGTGTGTTTCCAGTTTCAGTGTATTTGCTCCAGTTTCAGTGTATTTTCTCCAGTTTCAGTGTATTTGCTCCAGTTTCAGTGTATTTGCTCCAGTTTCAGTGTATTTTCTCCAGTTTCAGTGTATTTGCTCCAGTTTCAGTGTATTTGCTCCAGTTTCAGTGTATTTGCTTCAGTTTCAGTGTGTTTGCTGCAGTTTCAGTGTATTTTCTCCAGTTTCAGTGTATTTTCTTCAGTTTCAGTGCATTTGCTGTGCATTTTCTTCAGTTTCTCCCTTGTGACAGGGAAAAAAGGGCAGAAATAGCAGAAAAACCCCTTTTTGCCTATGTGGATGTGTTCAGCCATCTTCCCCTGCCTTGGGCTGGCACAAGGAACTTCCCTGTGCTGTGATTTTTTCCTGAATATTCAGAATATCTGCAAACAGACCCCATTGTAGGATTTGGTGTCTGGTCTGTGTTTGCTCTTGCTTAGAAGCTGCTCCTGCAGTTATTTCTGCTTTGGTGCTGCTTTCCTGATCTGTCACAGGAGCCAAATCCAAGTGCTGATGGGTGAATCCCCTCCTCAGTGGATGGAATTTCTCCCTGGGCAAGGATAATTTTGATGGAGAAGGAGCACACCAAAAACTCTGCATTTTAGAGGCTGCAGACCCATGAGCTGCTCCCTTTGCAGGAGCCTGAGCCCTCTTTGGTGATGGAACCAGAGCTGTGTCAGCCCTTCCTGCTGCAAGCCATGGAAAAGCAAGAATCCAAATTTTATTTCCACTGGAAATGATTTATACCCTTGACCTTTACTTCTTTTGCAGCCTGTGGGGCTGGATTCTGCTGGAATTCTGTATTTTCAGACCTGTGGCTGGTGGTGCAGAAAGCAGGGTTTTAATCTCCATGTTTTGAAAACATCCAGGCACAAAATATCCCAAAAAGTGCTGAGAGGAGAGGTGTCCTGTACCTGTTTAAAATTATCCAGTGGCTGTTACAGAGAGGAGAAAATTCCCATTAAAATGTTCTTTTACCTCATTCAATCCTCTGTGGACACAGAAATAAAAGCTTCAGGGTTGTGTTAACCAGTTTGCAAAGCAGCCTTTTTTACCCTTGCCTGATTATTCCTCTTTTTTAGTTGTTTCTTTTATTTTATTTTAAAATCTTGCAGAGTAAGTGTGTCAAGTACTGGCCGGATGAATATTCCCTGAAGGAGTACGGAGTGATGCGCGTCCGGAACGTGAAGGAGAGTGCAGCCCACGATTACACCCTGAGGGAGCTGAAACTCTCCAAAGTTGGCCAGGTGAGTGCCAGAGGAGCTCTGTCCTTTTATTCCAGCTCCTGGATCACCAAAGGAAAAATGGCAGGAGCAGCCCATTTCTCTGGGATCAATAAAAGCACTCGGAGAGGAATAAATGTAGCCCTGTCTTTCTCTGGAGCTCCACGTTCAGTTCCATCCATCTTTTCTCTTTGCCCTTGGGATAATTGAAGATTCTCCTACCTAAGCAGCTTTTGGCAGCAGAGGAGCTGCTGCAGAGCTTGCAGGGAATCTGGGAGGAGGGATAATAATAATAATAATAATAATAATAATAATAATAATAATAATAATAATAATGCTTTCAACTGAGGACACTCCAATCCAGCCAGGATTCACTCCCTCATGGGTTGCATTGGAAGGAAAGGTGTGTGTGGGCCCAGGGTGTGGAAAATTTACTTAAGGGAAGGGATAAAAAGGTGGGAAATCAGCGTGGAAATGGCATTTCCTGTTAAGGAGCAGGTAGGATCAGGGAGAAGAAGCAAATTTAGTGGCTGATGTGGCAGGACTGGCTTGTGCCATCCTTTGGGATTGCGGAGCTGCGGGTGCCGTGCTCAGGTTGGATTTGGGATGTGCCCCCTCCCCACGGGACTCAGCAGTGCCATAAGGCTCCATAAGCAGATCCATGAGGATCTGGGGTGTGACCTGGGGGGTTCTGTGCCCTGTCCCTGCCAGGGGAACACGGAGAGGACGGTGTGGCAGTACCACTTCCGCACCTGGCCCGACCACGGCGTGCCCAGCGACCCCGGCGGCGTCCTGGACTTCCTGGAGGAGGTGCACCACAAGCAGGAGAGCATCCCTGATGCAGGGCCTGTCGTGGTCCACTGCAGGTGAGGGGAAGGGCTGGCATCCTCCTGACACTCCTCCTTCTGGCCTGGGGGGCTGAGACCTTCAAAAGGGACAGCTTTCCCCGGGGATTGCTCAGAATTCCCTGTTTTGTGTCTGTACAAAGTCACATTCTGGGTAGGTGGCTCAGAATTCCCTGTTTTGTGTCCATACAATGTCACATTCTGGGTAGGTGGCTCAGAATTCCCTGTTTTGTGTCTGTACAATGTCACATTCTGGGTGGGTGGCACTGGGTCCCTTTGGGAAGGGATTTCAGAGTGTGAACTTTTGTATAAAGGAGAATTTCTGCTGATGGATGAGAAGATGGGAGCAGTCCTGGCTGGAGCATTTCAAATGCAGGATCATGGGAATCCTGGCATCTCATCCCACCTCTGAGGGCTCTGTTCATTTTGGGTGCTCTCAGCTTGTAAATGAGATGCTTTTTAGGCAAAGAAATGTTAGATCTGACCTTATGGGGTTTTTTTTTTTGGTTGGGGTTTTTTTTTGGGTTTTTGTTTGTTTGTTTGTTTGTTTGGGGTTTTGTTTTTTTTTTTTTTAAATTCAGGGGTGTTTATAAACACTGAGGAACAGAAGTGCTGATTCCTGTCTGTTCCCTGAGGTCTGGTTTGACTCTGGCTATAATTTGGAAGCCTCTGGCTGTAATTTTGAAACCTCTGGCTGTAGTTTGGAACCCCTGGCTGTAATTTGGGAGCCTCTGGCTGTAATTTTGAAGCCTCTGGCTCTAATTTAGAAATCTCCAGTCTCCTAATGCCAGACCCTTCCTTTGGCCAGGGTTTTGCCATGCACTCAGAAAGATCAAAACAATAAAATTCCCCTTTTTCCCCCTTCTCCCAGTGCCGGGATTGGGCGAACAGGAACCTTCATTGTCATTGACATCCTCATCGACATCATCCGAGAGAAAGGTACCCCCTTCCCCTGGACCTCCCTCCTGCTCCAGACCCACCCCTGGGGGAGGATCCAGCCGAGCTCCACCCTCACCCTGCCCCTCTCCCTGCCCAGGGGTGGACTGTGACATCGATGTCCCCAAGACCATCCAGATGGTGCGGTCGCAGCGCTCGGGGATGGTGCAGACCGAGGCCCAGTACAGGTTCATTTACATGGCAGTGCAGCACTACATCGAGACCCTGCAGCGCAGGATCGAGGAGGAGCAGGTGGGTCCAGCCCGGGCATCCCGCAGGAACCGGGCAGGATTCCAGCAGGGGGCAGCGCTGGGGGGATTGGGCTGGGAATTGGTGCTGGGAAGGCTGGGTGGGAAGGCTGCCTCCTGTGTTTCAGTTCATTGTGCTTAAAAATTATTAAATTGTTGGGTGGAATCCCGTCCTTAAATTAGGTGGAATCCTCTCTTTAAATTAGGTGGAATTCTCTCTTTAAATTGGGTGGAATCTTCTCCTTGGGTTGGGTGGAATCCTCTCCTTGGATTGGGTGGAATTCTCTCCTTAAATTAGGGGGAATCCTCTCCTTGAATTGGGTGGAATCCTGTCCTTAAATTAGGTGGGATTCCCTCCTTAAGTTAGGTGGAATTCTCTCCTTAAATTAGGTGGAATCCTCTCCTTACATTATTGGATGGGATCCTCTCCTTACATTATTAAGTGGAATCTTCTCCTTAAACCGTTGTGTGGAATCCTCTCCCTAAATTGTTGAGTGGAATCCTCTCCTTAAATTAGGCGGAACTCTCTCCTTAAATTAGGTGGGATCCTCTCCTTAAATTAGGTGGAATTCCCTCCTTCAATTAGGTGGAATCTTCTCCTTACATTAGGTGGAATCTTCTCCTTACATTAGGTGGAATCTTCTCCTTACATTAGGTGGAATCTTCTCCTTACATTAGGTGGAATCTTCTCCTTACATTAGGTGGAATCTTCTCCTTACATTAGGTGGAATCTTCTCCTTACATTAGGTGGAATCTTCTCCTTAAATTAGGTGGAGTCCTCTCTTTAAATTAGGTGGAATTCTCTCCCTAAATTATCAAGTGGAATCTTCTCCTTAAATTAAGTGGAATCCTCTCCTTCAATTATCAGGTGGAATCCTCTCCTTAAATTGAGTGGAATCCTGTCCTTAAATTACTAAGCAGACTTTTCTCTTTAAAACATTAGGTGGAATCCTCACCTCAATTTAGGTGGGATCCTCTCCCACCCTCCCTGTCCCCAGCCCTGCTCCCAGATCTCAAATTCCCTTCCTGTTCTCAAATTTCCTGTGGAGGAAGAATAAAAGATAAGGGTCTGGTAATTAAGGCAGAACCTCGTGATTTTTGTGCTCTAAAGAGGTTTCAAAGCTTCTTCCCTGCATTCGTGAAAGGGGAAAATCAAATGTTGGTCACTGCAATTCCAGTTTGGGGAGTTTATTGGTAGGAAATCATTATACTGGAGTGGGAAATGAAAGGGTGAGTGTGGTGATCCAGCAAAAAGCACTTCCAGGAGTGTGGTGGGATCAGAAAAGTTTGGGAATGAGTTTTGGTGACAACCACAAGGCCTTTCCCTGTCCCTTCCTGCTCAGGGAATTCCTTCACTCCAGTTCTGGGGTTTTACAGCAGTTTCCTGGTTTGCTGATGAAGAGCTGATGTTTTCTCCCTGTCCTTGCTGCTCCTGCCCTCACCTCAGAGCAGCTGGGATTTGTACCTTTTGCTTTCTATCCTAATTAATCCATAATTTTACTCTTTTTAGTATCTTTTTCCCTGCTGGGGACTTTGTAACATGTACTGAGTTAGTTCTTCTTTATCAGGTGGTTCCTACTAAATGTCCTTGTGGTCCACTCCACGAATTCTGCATTCCACGTGTTCACCAATCCATCTTCCTCTCCCAGACTTTGTTCAGTGAACCAAATCCAGGTTTGCTCAACAAAACTTTTCCCAAACAAACTGCTCAGGACAGCTTTGTGAAATGCTGGCTGAGAGTGATTTAAGAATCACCAAAATGAGCTGAGCGAGTTTCAGGAGTTTCATCTTGGAAAAGCTTCAATCCTAGGAATGTTCTTAATGGGAATTCAGGAGCCAGAACTTCCCAGGAACCAGCCTGTGCTGTGAGGTTGGGTCAGGACTTGTTGCAGCATTAAAAACCCCCCAAATAAACCCACAAACCCCAATCCCCTGCAAAACTTTCAATTTCTGCCTCGTAGGTCTCAGTGTTTTCAGGAAAAAAGGAAAAATCCATTTCCCGTTTCTTTCCTGGTGTAGTTCCCTGGCAGGAGCTGGAGCTGGTTGCCAGCACAATTGGCTGCAGCCTGGAGCATATGTGCAAAATCCAAATAACAGCTTGGCTGCTTTTTATATCAAACCTAATGGGCTCAGATATTGTTTTATTAGAGCTCCTGCAAACAACGGCTCCGAGCTGGAAATGAGGTCAGTGGGAGCCCACTGGCTGCTCAAGAATGGAATGGGGAGAGTTCTGCCAAGGAGGTGAGGACGTGTCAGAGTCCAGGACATCCCTGTGGCCACCCTGGAGGGTTTGGAGACCGGACAGGGGGTCTGGGGTCTGTACAGGGGGGTCAGAGCCTCACACAGAGCCCAGGAGGACACTGCCTCTGATCCCTGCCATGGCAGGGAATGCCCACAGTGTATGAAGAATCACAAGCTGAGAGAATTCAAAATAAGCAGTATTTAGTTTATCGTAGAATGTAAATGTAGAATCTGGGATTTTTAGTATATGGGGTTGAAGAGACAAG
>VXBR01011231.1:156794-183254 GCA_013400215.1 Cisticola juncidis
GGGGAACAGCAACCCCGAGGAGAATCTCAGGGAGCTGTAACTCTGAGGAGGATGGAGCACATTCAGAGGGTTGCTGGCTTCTGCTGGAGGAGATAGGCTGGGGGAAAATGGGGATTTTCAGGTTTTGTCTCACCCATGGCCGGAGCCAAGCTTTAGTGATGTGTTCACTGCAGAGCTGAGCTCTCTCCTCACAGACAAACCTAAAAACACCCCATGGTCACCTCCTCTTGGAACTGCTGCACTGCCTCAGTGACTGTTCCTGGGATTAACCCAAACCTGGCTTTTTGTTGTGTGCTTTCCTTGACAGAAGAGCAAGAGGAAAGGTCACGAGTACACAAACATTAAATATTCGTTATCGGACCAGACGAGCGGGGATCAGAGCCCTCTGCCCCCCTGCACCCCAACCCCAACGTGTCCAGAGTAAGTCCAGTCCTGCTCTCACTTTGAGCTCTTCTATCTCATCCTCAGAGACCCCAAACGAGGCTGAGTTACCCCAGAACCTGCCCTGTTGTCCTGGGCTTTCCTCTGAAAATAAATCAAGTAAAATAAACTCTCCCTCAATTATGTGGTGTGTGTATAATAGGATTTTTTTTTTTTTTTTGTCTCAAATGAGATTGGTGGGACTCTAAATGCTGGTTTTGTTTCAGAATGAGAGAAGATAGTGCTAGAGTATATGAAAATGTGGGGCTGATGCAGCAGCAGAAGAGTTTCAGATGAGAAGATGTTCAGAGCCTTCCAGGCCAAGGCAGGTGTGTATGGCCAGAGGAGGGGCTGTGTCCAGCCTGGCTTGGGAGAAAATGTACCCAGGAATGCCCAAAATGCTTGGAATTCATCCCCATAGGGTGCCTGAGTTCCAACAGTTAATTTAAATTTAATTTTAATGACCTCTATACACAATCTCACCTTTTACTGCCGAAGCACCCACACAATTTCTAAGCCAGGGTTGAGACTTTGGGTTGAGTTTAAGCTTTATTGAGTCAAAACTAAGCACTTCTGTACCATGCCTGAATATGAAATAACTGCTGGGCTTTTTCCTCAATAATTCTTCATTTTTCTTTCCTTTCTCAGACATGAAAATGGTTTTTGAAAAGGTCAAGAAAGAGATGGAAGAAGCTTCACGTGAGCAGTGAACTCCGAGGGCTTGGTACCTTTTTATTTACGGTTTTAATCCTTCAGTAGGCAAAACTTCAGAGCATCTAAAGATTGTTTTTATCTCTTCTCTCCGATTTCCAATTGCTCGTTTTCCAAATAAAAGGAAATCCTTTCTACAAGGTAGACAAATACTTTGTAGAGTCAGTTTCAAATCCTGCAAACTGTTGGACTGTCATCCATTTGTTGTTTTTTTTTAAATAGTATTTTGGTTTCACAGTATGGCTGTTAGTGGGGTTGGTTTTTCTTCCTTATTTGAGCAGTTGTGGGGTTTTTGGGGGGCTCTGGGCGTGGGGTGGGTGGGGGGACAGCAGTGCCATGGATAAATCCGTGACATGAAATGTAAAATACTGATGGGAACAATGTGGAGTGGTGGGAAACAGTGGATCACCAGCGTGAACAGAACCAAGTGCATGATCAGATTAGTCCTGATACATTTCAAAACTCAGACTGAGCTTCCTGGCGTGAGCAGTTCTGGAGATGAAGGTGCTTTTTTGTGATAATTGGTGGCTTTGATTCCGATTTTGCTGTGTGGCTGGATGGGCTATTTTGGAAGAATTGATGCAAAGTTGCTTTTTACGTCAAACAAAGTTTCTTTTCCGTGGTCTCTGCCCAGAATAAGAATTCCCTGTGTCCTTCAGTGGCCTGGGGTGGTTTGTGAGGACACTCTAGGGTGACTTTGTGCTCAGTTAAATGAGACAGAACTGGTAGAATTTAAATATTAATTAAGAAGTTGCAGGATATTAAAACCAGTGAAACCAGTGCTGGTGTTGGGGAGCCCTCCTCCCCTTGTGCTGGGGAAGTGGAAGCTGTGGAGGAGCCTCCTGGATTTTTAGGGAAGGAGAATTCCTGGTGGGACAGGGAGCAGCAAGGCCACACCAGGGGCACTGTCCCACCCCAAGTGCCTTTGGGAGCTGCCAGGACCTTCCTGTCCCAATGGAAAATCCCCTGGGGATTGTCAGGGAGACAAAGCCTCTTCCAGAGACTCCCCAAGGAGAAGATCTGAGCTTCCAGTTAATTCTCTGTCCTGGACCAGCAGCTCCCCTTGGAGCCACGGATGGCAGGACCCAAGGAATGGTGCCTGGTGCCTCCCCAGCACCCTGTCCCTGGTTTTGGGGACATTCTGTGGCTTCAGGGGTGTTGGGGAGTGATTCCCATCCTCACACAGGGTCCTGACCCCCCTGTGTCGCTGGAATGGGGTTATTTGGCCTTCCTGGTGGAATTCTGCTGGAGCCTGGAATGTCTTTAATGCAGCTTTGTGAGAGGTGGAGTGGGGATTCCATCACCCAGCTGGCCCTCAGAGTGCAAATTCCAATGTTTGAGCAGTTTGTTTGAGCTGAATGAAGGTGCTTTGTTACTGTTGAGCAGAATTTTGCTCCTTTGCCTCTTTTTTTGTCTCTCGGGGCTTTGGGATTTGATTTTTTTGGAACTCCAGTCACCAGCACACCACAAATGTGTTTGACTGTCACAGCCTTATGCTCTAGCCCCGAATCCTTGTGCCCTTTCTAGGTGGGAATAGATGGTGAGGAGAGAGAATTTTGATGATTTGCTGGTGAAATTCCTGTTCTCCATCCCCTGCTGAACAGGGATCCTTTGGAAGTGCTGAGATTTGCATGGAGTAATTAAATATTTGCCTCAAACTCTGTGCACAATCAAATTCTGCACTTCAGGGGTTGGAGAAGGACACACACCCAGGTGGGGTCTGGAGCTGCTCTGCTCCAAACTGGGAATTCAGGGGGGGAAAAGTCAGGAGGAAGGAGGGAAAGGATCCTGAGGGAATCTCAGTTTTTGTGAAGTGTCTTAAAGCTGGACCTGTGTGAGCAGCAATCAGCCATGGCCAGCACAGCCTCCTGACCTCGTTCAGAACCTGCCTCTGGAGGATTTAATTTGGAATTGTTCTCCTTGGAAGCAGGGAATTCTTGCTGCAGAATGTGTGTGAATCCTGGGAATGTCAGTGAGGGGCGAGCAGGATCTGAAAGATTGGAATTCTGAGGGAAGGAATTCTCCTTTGTGAACCAGAGCTGGGTCCTGGTGGCACCAGAGGGGAGCCCCTGCACCCTAAAATCTCACCAGAGACAGGGAGGGCTCTTAAAGCATTTCCTGCATCAATTCCAGCAAAAAACTTTGGGATTCTGACAGATGGAGCAAAAAAGAGAAACCTCCTTTGGTTCAGGGGAGATCAGTGGATGTGGCATTCAGGGATTCCCAGTTTCAGGGAATCCCTTTGGAAGCAGAGCTTGTTCTGGAGCAGGGATGGAAAAGGGATCCCAGGGTTGTCCCTTTGTCCCACCAGGGAT
The DNA here is from genome assembly GCA_013400215.1 of Cisticola juncidis. Taxonomy (NCBI): domain Eukaryota; kingdom Metazoa; phylum Chordata; class Aves; order Passeriformes; family Cisticolidae; genus Cisticola; species Cisticola juncidis. Next base: position 160,241 of record VXBR01011231.1, read on the forward strand.
ATTCACCCCAACTCCCAAGGCACAATGATTGATGCCAGTGTGAATTTGCTGCAGACTCCATTTACTGAATGTTTTAGAGAAATACACTTTAATTTCAGCTAACTCCTGTTAGGCCTGATTGGTTCTATTAATCCTGACCAAACTTTCCCTTTTTTTCCTCCTCAAAGATGTGTTTGAGGCACGATTAACCAGGACACAGCTAACAAAGGTATCCAACCTGTTCCCTTTTTTCATTGTTGGGCTGAGGAAATTTGCAGCTGGGACTAAGATGTGTTGTCAGGGTTTGATTTTTCTACCCATAACTCCATTATTTCAAATTAATTGTTCATTTCTCCCTTCTCAATAGTGAAAGGTAATGAATAATTTCAAGCCTGTTTATTTATGACATTACTGTGATTTTTTTTTATTGCAGTACTAAAGACTAATGAAAAAGGATCTTATTAGGTGGAATAGGCCTTGCATTTTTTTTTCCTGCAATGTATGAAGTATTGTACCAGAGTATTAAATGAAATGTAATATTTTATTGCAAAATTTCTATCCTTTAAAAGGAATACATTTAGGATGTCATCAATTTGATGTGAATCATGTAAATGTTGAGAAATGAGCTGTTTATTCTACATCTGGTGTTTCAAAAAGATTTCACCTCTTGCCTTTTGCCCACAGTCTGTAGCCCATTTACAGTTGTCAAAATGTGACATTAAATAATAGTTCCTGTATAGAAATAGTGGTGGTTGTCCATTGTTTTCTGGGCTGGTATTTATGGGGTTTAATTCAGTTGCAGTGGGTTTGGTTTTGGTTTTTTTTTTTTTTTAATTGCTGCCAAGCTGTGTTATCAGGAATGAACCATATCTGTAAACAGCAGAAATTCCATTAAAAAAGAAAAAAAAAGGGAAAAAAGAAATTCAAAATAGAAGGAAAAAAAAAAAGGAAATAAAAATCATTTTCTTACCATGGTTTGTCAGTCCCTGTGTTCTCCAGCTGCAGGCACCAAGGATTGGGATATTGGGAAGAAATGATTCCCTGGGAGGGACTTGGGATAGAATTCCCAGAGAAGCTGTGGCTGCCCCATCCCTGGAAGAGTCCAAGGCTGGGTTGGACAGGGCTTGGAGCAGCCTGGGACAGTGGCAGGGGCTGGAGCATCCCTGAGATCCCTTCCAGTCCAAACCATTCCAGAATTCTGTGCTCAAATCCAGGTGGGGCTTGGCCTCTCCTTTTGCTCTTGGTGTGTGATCAGTTGGAATTGGGAGGGAGGGAAGGACAATCCTGTTCTTTCTCCTCATCCTGCTCTCCTGGGATGAGGCAGAGAAGCTGCTCCTGCCCCTGCTGCTCCTCCCTTCCCTCCTCCACCTTTTTCTCCATTTGTTTTTGGGGCTCTGCTGTTCCTGAGCTCCATCAGTGCCAGCCCCAGGCAGGGACCCCAGGGAGGGATCAGTGCTCAGAGCAGGGGCTGGATTCTGTGCCAGGCTCCTCTGCCAGCTGCTCCTCCTGCCACAATTCCAAAGCTCTCAGCATTCCTGATTTCCCTCACACTTGGATCCAGACACTTCCCAAAATGTCACTTGGATCCAGACACTTCCCAAAATGTCACTTCCAAGGCCAGAGCAGAGGAGCGAATGCCTGCCCTGAGGTTTTCCCTATCTTAGCTCCACCAACACTGTTTTTTCTGGTTTTTACTTCTCAAATCCATTGGGAATGCTCCCACTAGGGGTGTCCTTGGTGTTGCTGATCCCAGAAATTGCCTGCTGAAATGGGTTTGAATTCCAGGAGATCCCACCCAGTGTGATGATCGCGCTTTCGGGGCTGGGTGTTAAAACCAGAACTGGAACCTTCCAGGGAATTAATCAGCTCAGCCTGAGCAGTGCTGGTTGAACAGCAGTGAAATCTGGAGTAAAACAAGCTCCAACCTCCCAGCAAAGGCACATCCAGGGGTAATCCAGGGAAATGGCAGAGCCTGGGGTCGGCAGTGCATCCAAACGAGGCCGGAGCTCTGGAGCAGCAGCTCTAAGGAGATTATCCCCAGAGGGAGAGGGATTGATTTGTTTTTATGAACACATCCAACAGTTTGCATCCATCTCTGGGAGTTTCTATAATCCCTGCCAGGCTGGGGAGGGAGAGAGGGAGGGGAAAAAGGGAAGGAGAGGAGGGAGGGACTGTTCAATCCGAGAACTTTGACGAAGATTGAAAGTGATGGTGACTCTTGGTGTCTCCTGGCTTTGACTCCTGCTTGAGGTGACACTTCCAGCCCTTCCTGCTTTGTGGGGACATTTCCAGCCCCTCCTGCTTGAGGTGACATTTCCAGCCCTTCCTGCTTTGTGGTGACACTTCCAGCCCCTCCTGCTGCTCCCAGCTCTCCGTGTCTCCCACGTAGGTGAGTATAAATCCATTTATTCTCCCGGCGTTCTCGGTGTTTGTACAAACAGAGGTGATCAGATATTGCTCAAGGACAGGTTCCTTATCTCCCTAAACCCTTGGAACTTTGGCTGACTTCTCTCCAGGATGAATTCCTGCCCTCTTTGGGTTGGGGGAATTCTGAGTCACACGGCTCCGATCGGGGCAGGGAAAGGGAAGGTGTCCTTCAATCCACATCTTTGCTGTGACCTAAGGAATTATTTTTTCCAGCCCAACCTTCTTGGCAGAGCTGGTGCAAGCCAGGTTCTGTTTTCAGGATGACAATTCCTGTTTCATGTCCCTCTGGAGCCTTCCCATGCTCACTTTTTCTCAGGATCACCCTGGAGCTCAGCACGTGGCTCTTGTGCCTCAACTCCAGGAAATTTTCCTTTGCCTTTTACAGCGGCCTGAGGCTCAGCTGTGTCTCTATTTTTTCCCCTTTGGTAAATCTTGGGAAGGATACCTTCAAAGGATCCTTAATATGCTCCTCTCTTCCCGTTTTCCCCACGGAGCCAGGCAGCAGAACAATCCCGAGATCAAAACGTTTGATTTGAAAAATCCCAGCCCTCCCAAGGAATGCCTCAAGTGCTGAGAAGGGCTGTGACATTTTTAGCACATCTCATCTTGACAGCTCCCTGCTTTTCCTGGCTCTGTGCAGGTTTGCTCCTGATGGAGGAAAAATCTTTGGATTTTTGGCTCTTTTCTCACTTATCTGTGTCACTGGGAATGGGAGGGGGAGGAACTCCCTCGTCTCTCTTGTGCTGGAAATCAGGTTGGGAAGAGCTGTGATTCCTTCTGCTCTTTTTATTTAATGGTATTATATCTCAGCTGGAATTTAGGATTGTTTTCCTGGCTGGAATTTTGAATTTGATGGCAGTCCATGGATGTTTCTGGCTGTGGGTGACAGCTGAGGGATACAAAGTGCTGCATAAAAACCAGGACACAGAAATTGGGATGCGTGGTGGCTTTTCCAAGCTCCTTGATCCCACTGATTTTTGTGCATTTGACGTTTTGTATTTGTGGAGTGCCTGGTGGGGTGGGTGTGGGAAGTGCTCCTGTCCCTCAGGCCCATCATGGATTTGGGATATTGCACCTGGATTCCCATCCCTCAAGGCTCCTGAGCTGAGGGAAGGCAGCACTTGGAGCATCCCTGCTGGATCTCTGCCATTCCCAAAGTTCTCCCCTCTCCTCAGCCTGCCCAGCTCTGTGCTCTGCTGCTGTCCCTAATAAAGAGCTTGGACAGAACACTGCCTGCAACCAATCCCTGAGGATTCTCCCACGAGGATCTGCTGGAGGTTTAAATTATTGATCCACAGCAGCTCCTAATTGCCCAAATCAGCAGTGGCTACAGGAATTCCTGCTCTCTTTGGTCCATTTCCCAGGCCAAGATCCACCCAGGAATGTCAGTCTGGGAAAAAGCTCCTGGAATTCAGCTGAGTCCATTAAAGTGGGGTCTTCCATCACAGGGATGATGCTTCAGAGAGAATTCCAGGCTGGTTTGGCTTGGAAGGGACCTTAAAGCTCATCCTGTTCCAACTCCTGCCAGTTCCACTGTCCCAGGTTGCTCCAAGTTGGCCTTGGACTCTTCCAGGGATTCAGGGGCACCCTGAGCCCAGGGGTGGGAGGATATTCCCAATCTCCCATCTAAATCCTCTCTCTTTGCCCCTGTGGACACCACAAGAACCTGAGTGGGACACCACAAGAACCTGAGTGAGACACCCAAGTGCTGGATTGACAATCCACTCCCCTGGAAGCTCCAATTTAGGAACAAAGGAGATTATTTTGGGCTCCAAGCATCACCCACAGACTCCAGGGGAGCTTCCAGCAGCACTTCCCAAACCATCCGAATGCCAGGATCCCATTCCTTTCCAGCCAGCCTCTCTCTTACAGGCCTTGGTGTTAATCACTTGTGCTTTAAATGTGCAAAAATCGCTGTGAGTTCGTGTTCCCTGTCTCTGTCTGCCCCTGCCCGCCCTCCCCGTGGCTGCAGGTTGTGTTTTCCCGGAGTTTTCCTGGGATTTAGCAGCTCAGCACAGGCACAGAGCTCTGCAGGCCGGGGCTGATCCGTGCTGGAGCTGTTTTATCTCTATTAATAGTGATTTCCTGGCGGAGGATTTTTCTGCTTCCGTGCTCTCAGGGAAGGTTGCTCTCGAATTCTCTCGCCATCACTCCCGATAAATGGAGTGTCAGCTCCAGGATAAACAGGCAGGATGGGGGAAAGGCGTTGCCACGGCAACGCAGGGATTTGGGTGATTGGTATCCATGGCGATTGTTGCTAAATTCCGAGAGGTTTTAAATACGCTTTTTTGCGGCTTTTTGGGGGTTTTTTTTGGAACGCAAGAGGTGCCGGCGGCACAGGCGGGGGTGCGGCCGCACACGTGCGGCGCCTGCTTCCCGCAGGGATATTCGGCAGGGACAGGGAGGTTATTTTAAGGCCCTTTGGATGCTGTGTCATGTGGCACCGCCAGCCCTGCGCGGGGGATCCTTCCCCGCCGAGGATCCGACCCCTTGGGAGGGATGGGAGAGAATTTGGGAGGCTGAGAAGGACCCCCGGGCCGCCCCTGTGGGGCTGCGGGGATGGGAGCGCCCCTGGGTGCCCCGAGGGTCCGGGAATGGAGGCAAAAGCTGCCGAGGGATGCCCGAGGGTGGGGAAGGAGGCTTTCCCAGCTCGGCGCTCTCAGAGCTTTTGGCTTCTCCCCAAGGAGCAGCCAGGGATTGAGGAGAAGCTGCCCCGAGAGGAAGGAGGATGCTCCTGACCCCGAGGGGTGGAGCAGGGCTGGGAATGGCACCCTGAGCCCCCACAGGCTCGGTTTGGCACAGGGACATGGGAAGAAATCCCTGTTCCTGTGGGAGCTGGGGCTGGGGGTCCTGGAGGAGCCGGGGCTGGTGCTGCTCCCCTCGTTATCCACCCCAGCTTGGGCTGGAAAGCTCCTGCAGCAGTGCCAGTGAAACACCTCTCCCAAACGATCCCAGCTCAGCCAGGAATTGGGGTTTATGAGCAGGGATGGACAGAGGCAGAAATTCCTCCTCGGGGCTCCAGCTGGTGCTGGCGTCGTTTTGCTTTTGGTTCTCCAGGATGCAAAAATCCACCCGGATTCACACTTGCTTGGAAAAGTGTGATGGGAACAGGGCCAGGGAGGGAAGGTCCCCCTGTCCCAGCTCAGAGCAGTGTCCCCAGCACACCTTGGGAACAAAACCCCCTTATTTTGGGAAGAGAACCTGGTGAGAGTGTCCAAGTCCCAGGGATGGGTTTGGTTTAATAAGTGGGAGAATCTTAAAGCTCGTCCAGTCCCCCCCCCTGCCATGCAGGGACAATTTCCACAAGCCCAGGGTGCTCCAAGCCCTGTCCAACCTGGCCGTGGACAATTCCAGGGATCCAGGGGCAGCCACAGATTCTCTGGGAAACCTGTCCAGGGCCTCTCCACCCTCCCAGGGAAGAATTCCTTCCCAATATCCCATCTAAACTCCATCTCTTTCGGTCTGAAGCCATTCCAGCTCCTGATGAAATTCCCTCTCCAGCTCCCCTGTACCCCCTCAGACACCAGAAGGTGCCCTGAGCTCTCCCCACAACCTTCCCTTCTCCAGAACCTTTTTCCCTCTGGAGATTTTCCTTTGCTTTTCAGCGTGGTTGTGCCAGGGATGAAAAACCCTGCTGATGCTCGGGGTGGGGTTTGATGCCCTGACCCCCTCCCCTCTCCTTCACTGCATTTTCCACCCCAAATCTCTGTCTGGGGGTATTTCCAGGGAATCCTGTGCTGACCCCACCCCGTGGGCTCCGGGGATGGCTCCTGGCTTGGCTCCACACTGCTGATGAGACACCGGGGATGAATTCTGTGCCTGAACAAACCCTGCTGGGCCATCAGAGCCGCCTCGGCGCCACCTCGGTGTCACTGCGGGGACAGCCATCCCCCGGGGCCGCTCCCCACCCTGCGGAGACACCGAATCCCTTCGTGTTCCCCAGGGAATCGTGACCTTGGCTTTCCACCTCGCTGCCCCAGCGCCTCGGCTGTTCCAGCATCCGTCGTGATCCCAGGACGGATGGCTGAGCCCGGTGGGGGAAGGCAGAAATCCCCAGGATGGCTGAGCCCTGTGGGGAAAAGCAGAAATCCCCAGGATGGCTGAGCCCAGTGGGGAAAAGCAGAAATCTCCAGCCTTTTCCCGGCAGAGCTGCTTTTCCTTGGGAATCCATCGGCCGGGAGTCACTGGGGGCTGACAAACGCAGCCTGTGCTGCTGGTGGTGGCAGCGGGCTCGGGAAAGAAGCTCTGGATCCTCCCAATTCCCTTCCCCAGCTCCCAGCCATGGTAAAACGCTGCTGTCCGGGCTGTCACGGTGTAATTGGTCGGCAATATGAGTCAGGGAAGTGGCTTCCCCCCTGGAATTTTCTCCTGACATTTGATTTAATTCCTCCTGACGTCCCGTCCCTTGCGCTGCCTCGCCCTCCTCAGCCCGATCTGCGTGCTGCGAGTAGGGACCAACAGGTTACTCAAGGAGTAAAGTGGTTGTGAGCAGGAAAAATCCCTCTTGGAGGAGCCAAAATTTGGGAGGAAGCAGCTCAGACCTGCTGGCACGAGGGGAGGTGGCTCTGGTACCCTCGGGATGGGAGGGACGGGGATGGGACACGAAGGAAAAGGGGTTGGGTGGTTGGAAAAGGGGTTGGATGGTTCTTTTATCCGGCTGTGCTTGGTGTCCCTGAGCTTTCACATTCCCAAAACAGGGACACGGAGCAGGCACGGTGCTCCCTGCATGCCACACATTCCCTGGGATCCTCCCCTTGGAATGTGCAGCCCCTGAGGCAGGGAGGGCGAGGATGGGGATGGGATCAGCTCCTCTCCCGGGTTAAATCCTGCCTGACAGCACATCCAAGGGCTGGGAATGTGCCACGGTGCTGCCAGGAGAGGGTTTGGATTCCCAGAGTTTTAATGAGCTCTGTGGAAGGCCCTGAACACTCTGGGGCCTCCAGAAAGCAGGAGAACCCCTGGAGCCCCCCAGTCCCTCTTGATGCTTCTATTTTTGGCATGTTGGGATTTCCAGGGATATTCCCAGCTGGTGCTGGGATCTGCTGCTCCAGTGGGTCCCAGGCTCCCTCCTCCCCTCCCACAGAGGGGTAATTAATGCCAGTGTGGGATCCTGTTAATTGCAGCCATTCTGGTGCTTGGATTTATGGGATAATTGCTGATGTTAAGTTCTCCCCCCGGACAGTTCTGATCACAGGAATGAACCTCCCCCAGGGGGATCAGAGCTCATCCCTGCATTCTCCAGAGAGATCCTGCTGGGATCCCTCTCCATGGGTGCTGCTGGGTGGGAACTCCCTGCAGTGCATCCCCTCCACACATTTATCCAGCAAACTCTGGGAAGCTCAGGGAAGCTCAGGCTTTGCTGCTTTGCCTTGGAAGCAGCAAAGCTGCTGCCAGTGATCCGTGGTTTCGGGAAGAGCTCAGTCCCACGGGTCACTGCTGCTGGATCTGCATCCCTGGGTGTCCTCCCGAGGCTGAGTCACCTCTGGAGGCTCCATCCAACCTTGTCACTCCCTGTTCCGTGTCCCTGAGCACCAGACTGACGTGATCCATCCTCCTCTCTCCTGCTTTGTCCTGAGGAGGGGCAGAGGGGAGGACATGGCCTGGAGATGAACCAGAAGATCCTGCCTGAGTGTGGAGCTCTCCAGGGAGGAGTGGAGGGAGCGTTTGGGCTCTGCCAGAGGCTGGCTGTGGTTTGGGAATGTGGAGGGAAGGAGAAGAGTCCCTGAGCCAGCGGGAGATGCCGGCACTGAGGCGTCATTGATGGAATTGTTGATGGGCAGGAATCAATCCCGGCTTGGGAGAGGTCTCTGGAGCAGGAATCAGTGAAATCCAGCAGGAATCCTGCCTGGCAGACCCCAGGCAGGAGGAGAGCACAGGGATGAATCCCACAGGAACGCTGGAGCATTCCTGTGCTCCCAGACCTCTCAAACCCATGGAGCTCCCGGGATGAATTCCCTGTCCTGTCCCTGCACCGGGAGACGGGAACGCAGCCGAGCCCTGGCGCTGCTGTGCCCGGAGGTGACACTGCAGGAGCGCTGGGCTGGGCTGGGCTGGGCTGGGCTGGGCTGGGCTGGCCTGTCCTGTCCTGTCCTGCCCTGTCCAGCCCTGTCCTGTCCTGCTCTTCCCTGCCCTCTCCTGTCCCCTCGTCCCTCCCGAGCCGCAGCAGCACGGGCGGGATGCGAGGCCCGGGATCTGGGGCAGGAGGGATTTTTCCTCTCTCCCTGCAGGGACGTGAGGGCTTTGCAGAGCAGGAAGGAGCTGGAGCTGCTGCCTCTCCTCGCTGCCCTGCTCTCCCCATTCCTCTGAGATCCTCCTTGCCCTAGATCCCTGTTTCCCAGGGATCCCATCCCTGTCCCTGTGCCGATGCTGCCCTCACTCCCAGCCTGGATCCATCCCAATTCCCAGCTCTTCCCTTCTCTCATTGCCCTAATAAGTGATTTTTTTTTTCCATTTTTATTTTTTGGCTGCCTGTTGCAGAGCTCGCTGCTGATTTCCCAGGAGAGGAATAAAAGCCAGAGCACAAACCCAGGCTGGAAAATCTGCCAGTGGGCAGATCCAGGGGTGGAGCCGGGACTGGAGCCGCAGGGATCAGAATATCCCAAACTGGAGACTCATCCAGACAGGGGGAAGGAGAAGGAACCTCCAGCTCTCCTTCCCCAGATGTCTCCCCATTCCCAAGCCCTCTGTGTTAAGGAATTTTTCACCCTGACATTTTTCCAAAATATGCTTTCACTCCCAGCTCTCATTTTTCCAGCAGCTGGAATTCCAGGCTGCTGCTCCCATCCATTGCTCCCTTCCTTGGAATTTGGGAAGCAGCTGCTTGGAGCTTTTACAGCTTCTGCTGGAGGTTTTAGGCTGGTCCAGCTTCTCCATCCAAATATCACCTGCAGTCCAACCAAACAGCTGATCTGGGAATCTCAGGGAAAGCTGGGATAATGAAATCTGCTTTTCCCTAATGTGTCCTGATTGGCACTAATTAAATCCCACTGCTTCGTTAAGCGAGTCCTGCTTCAGATCTTGCCTGGCTTCCGTGTCAGCCCAACCACTTGGATTGTTTGAATCCACAAGGAAATAAATAACCCCACTGGAATTCAAAGTGGGCTTTTAAAAAAACCCAAAAAATAATTAAAATAATATCTAGAAATAACTCCTTGGCCAGCACTTTCAAACCTCTTGAATTCAATTGCTCCAGATCTTGCTGATTTTTGAGAAGTTTGGCATAAATGATCTCCATTTATTGGTTTATTTTGGTTTGTTTTGCAACACAAAATGTCTCATCAGGCTTTGGCACAAAGGCATCATCTCAGTCTTTATCTCCTGTATTAAATAACTCAAATTTCTCTACATTATCCACAGCATTTCCAGCACCTGTTGGCTCCAGAGCTGGACAGGAACCATGGATTTCTTCCAAGCACCTCTTGCTCTCAGTCCTTTTGCTCCTTTTGAATCAGCAACTATTTTGTCCTGTGTATTCTGTTTTTCAAAATCAATCTTTTAAAGCCCGATTCCAGCTGCCTCCTCAGCGGGGCTTTTATGAAATTGTCTTCGCAGCTCTCACAATAATTAACTGTCCCTGTTTTCCATCCAATCCTTTCTCCAAGCTGGCACCTCCCGCTTTTTGTGTCGCGGCCCTTTCACAGCGGAGAGAGGAGAGGCTTTGTGAGCTCTGCCTTTGTTGTGTCCCGGCAGAGCTCAACAAAGCAATTCCAGAGGCAGAATCCTGTGGGATGCCCGTGGGGAAGCTCTGGGTACCTGTCTGCCTCTCTCTTGGCCAGGAGGGAGCTGAGGGATCCTGAGTTTAATTTCAAATCGATCTCAGGGCTTGGAGCTGCTCCTCTCCACGGCAGGGGTGGGATGGGATGAGCCCAAGGACCTTTCCGACCCAAACCCTTCTGGGGTCCTGCATTCCTTATTTCCCTCGTTCTTTTCTTGGATTAAATTCGCTTTTTGGAGCTGTTTCGATTCCCAGGGGCTCGTGGGGAGCAGCCCTGGGAGAGGCTGGAGCAGGGGCTGGATCTTGGGGTCCTTTTGGATTCTCTGGAAAGCCGAGGGCTGTGCGGATTTTGGGATGGGGAACAGCGCAGGAACCCAACCTCACCTCCAGACGATTTTGGGGGCAGCAGCTTCATCCCTATCCCGATTCCCTGAGCAATTCCAGTTCAGGGCGGGGTGTGGGCACAGCGGGGGAGCTGCTGGCAAACGCATCCCATGAAAATCTGCCTCTGGCGAGAGGTTTTGTGCCTTTGGAGCCTCCCGTGCCTCTGGAATGCCATTAGCGGATCGTTCTCTGGAGCACAAACCCATCTCCTTTGAGAGGCTCCACTCCCTGAGAGCTCCCAGCGAAGGGATTTGCTCTCAAATATTCACTCCGTTTGTTCCCTGCTTTATTTTTCTTTTCTTTTGGAGTGGAAAAAGCAGGAAGAGGAGGGAGGAGCGCCTCAGGCCCTGGTGGGGAAGATGCACGATCCGTGATTGTCCTTGAGGATTTTATCATCCTTTAAATTTCCCTTTCCGTCCTCTCTCTTGAGGCCTCTGTGGGGTGAGAGGTTCTTGGATCCTTGGGAGGCCACTGGAGTAAGAAAGGGAAAAACAGGCTGGAAAAGAGAAAGGGGAGAAGAAATGGGGAAAAAAGGAAGAGTGAAGAAAAAAGAAGAAAGGGGAAAAAGAAGAAAGAGGAAAAAAAAAAAAGAAGAAAAGGAAGAAAGAAAAAATAAGGGAAAAATTAAGAAAATAAAAAATGAAGAAGAGAACAGTAAAAAGAAGGGGAAGCAAATTTGAATCCTATGATCTTAGAGAGGCCTTTTCCAACCTTAATGATTCTATGGAAAAGAACAGAGGGAAGAAAAAGGCGGGGGTGGAACGGGAAAGAGAAGAGAAAATAAAAGAAGAAAGGGAAGATAAAAGAACAAAGGGAAGGAAAAAAGAAGAAGAAGAAGAAGAAGAAGAAGAAGAAGAAGAAGAGGAAAAAAAAATATCAGGCAGCAGAAGAACTCGATTTGCTTTCCTCTCTTGCTCCTTGTCTCGTTTTTCTTAATCCTGGAGTATTTCACAGCTTGTCCTGGAACGAGGTTTTGGGCTCAGTGGGAATTAAGGAAAAAAGAGAGGGAAATTCACAGGATCTCTCCTTCCTCCGAGGATGCTCTGCAGATCAGGGGCTGCCCACTCCCCACTGATCAGCGGGAAAGGAAAGGAAAGGAAAGGAAAGGAAAGGAAAGGAAAGGAAAGGAAAGGAAAGGAAAGGAAAGGAAAGGAAAGGAAAGGAAAGGAAAGGAAAGGGCACTTTGAGCACTGGGATATATTTCCCTGTTTTCTGCTCTGGGCAGCCCTGTCCCCATCATGTCCCTGTGGCTGTGTCCATCCTAGGGAAGCTGTCCCTGCCCACAGCAGGGCTTGGGTCATGGTGGTCTCTGAGGTCCCCTCCAGCCCAAACCATCCTGGGATCCCACAGGGATCCCGGCCGGGATTCCCAGGATCAGCTTTGGGCTCAGAGCCATGCACAGCTCCTTGCACAGCTGCTGCTGCACCTGGATAATGGGGAATGTCCACCCCAGTGCCCACCCCAGTGTGCACCCCAATGCCCATCCCAGTGCCCACCCCAATGCTTATCCCAGTGCCCATCCCAATGCTCATCCCAATGCCCATCCCAATGCTTATCCCAGTGCCCATCCCAGTGCGCATCCCATCTCCTGGAGCCCTCCCAGCTCCCACTTCTACCCCCCCAGCTCAGCCCTGCCCAAGCAGCTGCCCCTTGTCCCCTCCGTGTCCCAGCTCTTCACCAGGACAGGTCCTGGAGCCGCCGCGCTCCCTCTCTGAGAGCACCGGGAAGAGAGGCTGGGATTTTTCCCGAGGCTGGGATTTTTCCCGAGGCTGGGATTTTTCCCGAGGCAGGAATTTTTCCCGAGGACTCAGGGATTTTTCCCGAGGCAGGAATTTTCCCCGCTGCCGGCTGGGATTTCTCCCCGCGGTGCCGCCGAAGGAAGGGAGGGATCGCTGCGTCAGCCCCTTGATTTACTCCATCCCCGCTCCCGCTGCACTGCGGAGCAGACGGAGCCGCTCCGTCCTTTGCCTCCGGGGCTGTGCAGAATTCCACAAACCCTTCGGTTTTTTGGTTCTTTTTTTTTTTTTTTTTTTTCCCGGCTCTTAAATCCTTTTGGAGCGGGGAGGCTTCAGTGAATTTTAAATAAGCTCTGGAAGCCGTGCATTAAACCCTAACGAGCCAGAATATCAATTATGCCACGGGAAAGGAGGAGTCGCTCCGGGGAAGGAGATGGAGTTGGTTTGGGTGGGAGATCGGGACCCGCTGAGTGAGGGGGGCAGAATTAAACCCAAATCCTCCTTTTCCCACCAGCAGGGTCCTGGAGGAGCAGGGGGAGCTCCCTAGAGGGGAGAGGGGGAGCTGGAAGTTCAGGGAGGAGTTAAAACCTGGATTAGCTGGAGATGCCGAGGTCTCCAGTCCTTTGGGAAGACAAGGGGCTGACTGAGCATCACCTTGCTCCCAAAATTCCCTCATTTTCGGCCACCTCAGGCTGTGCCAGTGCCTGTGAGTCACAGAGGATCTGGCTGGGGCTCTGTCCTGCAGGCGAATGCACCAAAATCCTGCTCTGAAGTCCCATCAGCTCTGATTAGGGAACAGGAGGTGCCAATTTTCCTCCTGCCCGGTGCCAGCTCCTCTGGGATTGTTGATGTTCTCTTTGTCCCGGGAGTTTGGGAGCTCAGGAACGCTTCACCCCCAAAATTTCATCTGCACCCTTTGCCCTGAGCATGATTTTCCATCTGTTGGGTTTAATTGTGCTGCTCATTTCTCCCCTGGAGCAATTAAACCCCAAAATGTCAGAGCAGAGGGATGCTGGCCACAAACTGCACCTGGCACAGCTGGATCCATCCCTGGCTCTGGAAAATCCCCTGGTTTGGGGTCACCAGGCCCTGTTTTGATGAATTGTTGACAATTCTGAGAAGGAAATCTCTTTATCAGCCAATTTTGGTAGCACAGGACTGAATCACTGCAGGAGACAAACCCGGAGTGACCGAGTTTAATCCTCAGGCTGGGCTCAGCAGGGAGGGGCTGCTCCAGGATTTGGGACAGCCAGGATGGGACAGGGACATCCCTGTGCTCCTGGGTCCCTCCTTGGAGCTGGATCCTTCTGGGATACAGGAGTCACGTCTGGGGTGTGACGCTCATCCCAGCCCAGGCTGTCTGGGGAATGTTGGGTGTGTCCAAGGCCACCTGGATTCCTGCCAGCCCCAGGAGTGGAGCAGAGTGTCCCTGTCACGGGAAAAGCCCTTGGGAAGAGCTTTGGCACCTCCTGGCATCACCTGCCCTGGCTGTGATCACACCTTGGCTGCTGCACTGCTGGGTGGACGGGAGGGGCTCCCTCAGCTCCTGGGAGGTGTCACAGAGGGGCTCTGGGCCCTTCCCAGGGGAATTCCGGGCTTGGGGACCACCGGGAATGGGGCCACACACGCCAGAACCTTCCAGCCCTTCCCAGCACCTTCCAGCCCTTCCAGCCTTTCCCAGCACCTTCCAGCCTTTCCCAGCATGGAATCTGCTGTGGCACTGGAGGATCCACTCAGCACCCCACAGAAATGGCCCCCAGGAAGGAAAAGTCTGTGGGACCACAAATTCTCCCAGGAAAACCCCAAAACTGGGAGAGGAGTGGGGCTGACCTGGGGGAAATCACTGCTGGAGATGCCACAGGGGGAAAACTCAGCTGGGAGGGTGGGAAGGAAAGGAAAATAAGTGTTTGATAGGAAAATGTGTGTTTGATCCAGTTTGGGGATGAGCTGAGGCAGGAGAAGCACGGTGTGGGTGGGAGAGGCCCAGCAGAGCATCCTGGCTGTTATAAATTGAATTTTCCAACCCATCCCAAACTTTTGTGTCCATTAATTCAGTGCCCGGCTCTGCAGCGGATAAATCCAGGGCAGGTTTGTAAATGCTGCATTGCTGGCAGCCAAAACACAAATACAACCTGAACGGCTGCCAAATGGGAAAAAGCAGGGGAAGAATAAAAAAAAGAGCTTTGTGTCAGGATTTACAGCCCTGGAAAAGAACAGGTTCAGCTTGGTGGCTGGGAATGGGCTGGCACCACTCCTGACTTCCCTCCTGGGGCAGAGATTTGGGAAAAAGAGAAAGAAAAGCTCTGTTCGGGCTGTCTGGAGCTCTGGAGAGGGTCCTGGAAGGGATTTGGGTGGGGTTTGGGTCTTTGGGATGCTGCAGGCTGAGGGAAAGGCACCTTTGGGAAGGCAGAGGGGTAAAAATGGTGTAAAATTCCAGCTGTGGTGCAGGATTGGTGATTCCTGTCCTGGCTGGAGCATTGCTCCTTCCTTCCTTTCCCTTCCTTTCGCTTCCTTTCCCTTCCTTTCCCTTCCTTTCCCTTCCTTTCCCTTCCTTTCCCTTCCTTTCCCTTCCTTTCCCTTCCTTCCCTTCCTTCCCTCCCTCCCTCCCTCTTTTCCTTCTTTCCTTCTTTTTCTGCTTTTATTCTTTATTTCCTTTCCTTTCCTTTCTCCCAGTGCCTCCCATCCATCTCCAGCCACTCAGGTGATCCCAGAGGTTTCTCCTGCTTGAGCCAAAGTCTGAGGATGGGCTCAAAGGACCTTCCCCATTCCCCACCCCTCAGCAGGACAGGATTTCCCCAGGATGGGGAAAGCTCCCCTGGTGTGGTACCCAGGGGTCAAAGAAACCAAAGGAAATGAAGAAATCCCAGGGAAAAAAGTTCCAGTTGTGTCTTGGATCCAGCTTGGATCCACACCCTGTCCTGTTGGGATGGAGCAGGGGCTGTTTTGTCCCCTGGGACAGGACCTGGAGCCGGCTGCTCCGTGTCCTCCACGTTGAATTTATTTCCCTGCACAGGCTCAGGATGATGCAGATGGAAGTTATTGATCCACTGGTGCTGGAAGCAGCTGTGGGTTCCATCCTGCTGTCCCCAGTGCCACCCCTGGGCTGGGACACAGTGACAGGGGGTGGCAGGGGGTGACAGAGAGACACCCACGGTGTGGGGAGAGGATGAGGAAAAGCAGCTTTGCCTAAGAAAGGGTTGGATTCTCCAAACCCTCGGCTCTGAGCAGCTGAATTCCCAATCCCACCCAGGTTTTGGGTGAAAATTCGGACTTGGGCTGCAGTGGGGGTGTCCAGGGAGAGAAGCTCATCCTGGGTTATTTCCAGATCTTTTTTTCCCTTCTGGTTTGAGAGAGGGGCTCTGGGACAGGCTGGTTCTGTTGGAGCACGGCCTCTCCCGAGGGATCCTGGCTGGATGTGGCTGTCACCATGTCCTGGTCACCTTCCCTGCCCTGCCCCAGTGTCAAACCCTGGGCTCCTGCTGCTGCTCAGGAATCAGGGATGCAGGGAAGGGACAGATTCCCACCTGGAATCCCTGGCTCTGTGGATGAGCAGCGTTACAGCCACAGGATTCCAGACTGTCACTCCCGATCCATCGTTGGGAGCGGGGCTGGCACTGACCAGGAGCTTCTCCTGGCTCTGCCGGAGCTCCCGGGATCTGGTGCTGCCTCTGGCCAAATCCCTGTGGTTGGATCAGGCTCCAGCTCTTGCCAAGTCCCTTTCTTCCCTCAGTCATCAAGAGATGTTTGTTATCTCTTATCACATCCCAGGCAGGGCTTGGAGCGGAGTGTCCATCTCTGCTTTTGGCTGCGTGTGCTGGAGAAAAGATGGAATTTGCCAAACCCCAGGACTGATCCTCTGGGAAGGAGCAGCCAGTTGAGGTCAGGAAATTCAGGTCAGGGTTTCCAGGTGCATTTGTGGCCCCGCTGGAGCTGCCCAGGGCTCTGCATTCCTCACATCCTTTGGGAATTGGGATCACTGGGATCTGTCAAACCAAGCCCGAGCTGTGTCCTGCCTCAACCCTTTCCCTGCAATCCCCCCTGCTGCCCCCTGGAGCTGGGAAAATCTGCCCCTTGCAGCAGGAGCTGAGGAGAGGGGAAAAGCCTGGAAATCCCCACCTGGGAATGCTGGGCAGCAACACAAGGATCAATCCCTGGCTGCTGCATCCAGGAGAGGCCCTGGCCCTGTGTCCGTGTGTCCATCCAGGGAATGCCCAGCAACACATCCCAGGGCTGTGCCCCTTTCCTGGGTCACAGCTCCAGGAGCAGCTTTTCATCCTCAGGAGGAGCCCTGGGAATGATCAATCCCAACCCTGCCCTGGGTGACCTGGGTGACTTCCCCTGACCTTCTCCACACTTCTCCTGGAAAAGGGAAGGTGCAAACACCCCCTGGGAGGATGCTCTGGAGGTTTCCCCACAAAAACCTTCTTTATCCATGCTCAGAATCCAGCAGGAATGTGCTTTAACTGCTGTTTTCCCTCAGTGTTTGTGCATTCAGGAATATTTTCTCCCGGTGTTTGTACATTCAGGAATATTTTCTTCCGGTGTTTGTACATTCAGGAATATTTTCTTCTGGTGCTTGTGCATTCAGGAATATTTTCTCCCGGTGTTTGTGCATTCAGGAATATTTTCTCCCGGTGCTTGTGCATTCAGGAATATCAAAGCCCAGAGGTTGTTTTTCCTTTAAGCAGCAGTGAGAGATGACTGAGATGACTCCGCTGAAGATCAAAGCCACGGTTCTGGCATCTCTCAAACCTTCTCCTCTCCCTCCCCTGCAGAGGAGATGCAGGTGTTGGAGAGAATATTCATGGAGAGACACTCTGGGATTAACCCTTCCCGGGGCTGGGGAATTGCAGGTTTGCTCTGTGAGGAGCATCCCAGCAGGATGTGCTCCCTGGGATGAGGGATGCCTGTTGAGTTTATTCCCAAAACTCTGGCAGCTGGGATTATCCCATCCCACACCGTGCGAGCTCCACCCGGCCCTTTCCCAGCTCCCAAATAAAGCCTGGAGCTGCAGGCCCAACCTTTCCATTCCCCTGTGGGAATTTCAGCTGCTGCTGCTTTAATTCCTCGGAGCAGCGCCCGAGCAGGGATCGATGTCCTGCAGGATTTGCTGGGAAACAGAACGAGCTGAGAACAGCCCTTGGAATGAGATGGTGCTGGGTGTATCCCATGGGATGCTGAGCTGGGTCCCAAATCCACAGCCTGGACCTTCTGCCTGCCCTGGGGCTTCCTGGTCAGGCTGGGATTTGCCCCTGGGATCGATCATTCCATGCTGGGAAGACTCAACAGCCAAATCCTGGCAGTGCCAGACAGGGCTCGGTGACAGCATCGATCCCAGGGCTTGTTCAACAACCTGTGTGGCTGGGAAAGGTTCATTCCCATGTGGGAACAGAGTGTGCTGCTGGAGGCTCCAGATCCAACAGGGATTTTTCCCCGCTCTCCATGGGGAAGTGACGTTTTCATGGAATCCCAGAACAGTTTGGGTTGGAAGGANTCCAGCCTGGCCTTGGACACTTCCAGGGATGGAGCAGCCAAGAATGCCCAGGGTGCAAGAAAAGGGACCCTCTAAAAATCAGAGAGAAGAGAAATAACAACAAATGGACCCCAAATCCCACTGTGTGCTCCAGGGAGTGTCTGGATGGGATAACAATGGGATGGGCTCTTGGGAAAACCGGGAGATGATGAATCCCATCCCTCCAGCCCTGGGCTGGTCCCGCCTCTCCCGGTGCTTGGTGAGCAGTGCCATGGTGACCTGGCACTGCCATCCCCTCTGCCTGGCAGCCTTTGTGCCTGTCCCTGTGATCCCTGTGCAGCTCCAGCTGAAATCCTGTTC
Source organism: Cisticola juncidis (assembly GCA_013400215.1). NCBI lineage: Eukaryota > Metazoa > Chordata > Aves > Passeriformes > Cisticolidae > Cisticola > Cisticola juncidis. The sequence goes on from VXBR01011231.1 coordinate 178,314, forward strand.
CGTGTGCTGGCAGAGCACGAGGATATTCTTGGAGCGGGGCTGGGGCTCCAGCAGACCCCTGCCGAGCCGGGCTTTGCCTTCCCGGTGTAAAATTTCCATTTGGGAGGGAGAGGAGAGCGCGGCGACGCTTCCCTGCTGCACCGAGCGCTCCCGGCTTTCCGTGCCCGGAATGCAGCCTGGACACGGCTTTAGCCGGGAATTGATGCAGATGGATCAAAAAAATCGCTGCTGGAGACCTCCCGGGCTGAGCTGGGATCTCTTTAGATCGAGCCTGGCACGGGGGAATTGTCCTCGGCCACCGGCAGGGACACGGAGGTGCCACCAACGCCGCAGGGCTTGGGGACAGCAGCGCCTCCAGGAGCGGCACCGCCGGCTCCCGGCGCGCTCCTGCTCTGCCCACCGGAGCTGGGAATTTTGGGGGCTGCAGCGCTGCCCCCCGGCATCCCACACACCCAATCCCGGGGATTTTGCAGCCGCCCTTCATCCCTTCCATCCCCTCCATCCCTTCCATCCCCTCCATCCCTTCCATCCCCTCCATCCCCTCCATCCCCTCCATCCCCTCCATCCCTTCCCTCCGGCTGGCGGCTGCCACAGCCCGGGCACGGCAGCAGCCCCCGGCCGTGGGAATGGGAAGTGCAGAGGGTCTATTTTAAACCACCGCTGTGGGTTGGTGACCTAGAAAAGCAGCTCCGGGAGCAGGAGTGTGAAGTCCAACCTCCCCCGCTGCGAGCGGGGCCGCCGAGCACGGGGTGACCTAAATAAAGCCACGGGAGAGGGGTCGGGGGCGCTGCTCCCCCAAATAAAATCGTGGAAGAGTATCAGGGGTGCTGTTCCCCTAAATAAAGCCATGGATGGGTGTTGGGGGTGCTTCTCCCCCAAATAAAACCATGGAGGAGTATCAGGGGTGCTGATCCCCTAAATAAAATCATGGAGAGGTGTTTGGGGTGCTGCTCCCTTAAATGAAACCATGGAGAGGGGTTGGGGGTGCTGCTCCCCCAAATAAAACCATGGAGAGGTGTCAGGGATGATGCTCCTACAAATAAAACCATGGAGGGGTATCGGGGGTGCTGTTCCCCCAAATAAAACCATGGAGAGGTATCAGAGGTGCTGCTCCCATAAATAAAACCACGGAGAGGTGTTCGGGGTGCTGCTCCCCCAAATAAAACCATGGAGGGGTATCAGGGGTGCTGCTCCCATAAATAAAACCATGAAGAGGTTTTAGGGGTGCTGCTCCCCTAAATGAAACCATGGAGAGGTGTTGGGGGGTGCTTCTCCCCCAAATAAAACCGTGGAAGAGTATCAGGGGTGCTTTTCCCTTAAATAAAACCATGGAGAGGTTTTGGGGGTGCTGCTCCCGTAAATAAACCATAAAGAGGTGTCACACGTGCTGCTCCCCCAAATAAAACTGTGGAGAGGTGTTGGGGGTGCTTCTCCCCCAAATAAAACCATGGAGTGGGGTCACAGGTGCTGCTCCCCCAGCCCAGGTTTGCAGCTCAGGACCCTCCCAGCACCATCCCTGCGGGTTTCAGGGGGATAAGAGGCATTTAAATGGATAAATCCCCGTGTTTGGCCCGCCCTGGGGGTCCCTCATTCCTAGGGTTTTGGGATGTACCCATGGAATGTTTCAGCAATTTGGCGAGGCTGATGTGGGAGGGGAGATCAAGCTGAAGAGAGAAAGCTCCTTCCTCCCCTCTTTTTAATGCGCTGTCAGGAGGAATTTCAATTATTTAAAGCTCACAGGTACGTGCTCCTTGCAGCCTCCAAAATGAAGCAACGCCCGGCTCCCCTCAGTCCCAAACCCGCGGAGTTTCTGAGCCTTCAACTGAGTGCAAGGCAGGCCAATTAATTAAATCAGTAAATAAGTTCTCCTAATCCCATTAACAAAAGAGGAGCTGGAGATTAAATCTTTGATGGCACTCGCTGCAAAATTAATGCAACCATTCTGTTAGGAAATGTATTCTCCCCCTCACCTCGGCAAGGATAACAGAGCAGTTTTATAGGACGGGGCGTTATCAGGGATGGGAAATGGATGTAAAACAGCACAGATCTCATTAAAAGGGTGTAATGAGCTGCAGACACAGCGGGCTGGGCCTGCTGAGCTCAGGGCTCTGTGGTGCTGCCACCACGGGGAGGGGACATGGGGGTGCTGCTGAGGGGTTTGGGGTCCCTGTGGGTTTTCCCAGCTCTGGGGTGAGGCAGGAAGGGGCTGGGAAGGGAATTTCTCACCCAGGGTGGGATGCTGCAGCTGCAGAGGCTCCCTGGCATCCCTGGCAGGTTGGAAGCACAGGACTGACGGGCTGGGGGTGGTTAAAACATCCCGGAATCCTCCCAAGGTGCTGCCATCCAGAGGAGAAAATCCCTTCCCCAGCCCTGGGAGCAGCTGGGTTCCCTGTGGCACCACCAGGACCGAGGGACAAGGCGGGAAAATTCCCTTCTTCTTTTTTTCATGGCTTTTTTTTATCCCAGCACTTTCACTGGGGGGATGAATCGAGGATGTCTCCCCTGGTTTGGGCCTTGTTGGGCGTTTCTGAGGGTGGGTGGAGGGGTTGGAGGTGTGGGTGAAATGGGGACATCCAGCTGTGTCCCTCAGAGATCCTGAGGGAGAATCCCAGGGATGATCTCCTCCTGCTCCAGCCTAAACCTTGGCTTGGGGTTTTTTCTCCTGGAAAAAGGAGGTGCAGGCTCTGTGGTCCCCAAAGTTCTGGGACAACCTCTCTGGGTTCAGCTCCTGCTGGGCTGTGCCCATCACTCCTTCCCCACTCTCCTCCTGCTCTTTTCTCCTCCTCATCTTTTCCCAAGGGCCATTCCCAGCGAGTAGCTGCTCTGGGAGCCTGGGGATGGATTTGGTGGATCCTTCCCCTTTTTCCTCGAGTTTCCAAGAACAGAATCCCCCTGAAGCCCCTGGTGGGTGTGATGGGCAGCACAGCCAAGGATGAGTTAAGGTGCAGCCGGTCCTTATCCCATTCCAGGGAGATCCTGGAGGCAGATCCATCAGGATCTGTGGCCAGACCAGCTCAGGGGGAAGCAGCTCTGTGATTTACAGGAGTGAAAAACGCTCCCCTGGGTGCCTGAGCTGCCATCAATCCTTTTAATTTAACTCTCAGAGCTGCTCAGGGAGGGCCTGACGTGCCCCTGATTTATTCTCCCTGTACAGCAGCTGTTATCCAGAGTTTTTGTGGGCCTGAGAGTTTATCCATTGCCACTGGAACTCTTTTAATCTTAATTAAAAACAGAGGAAAAATTGCTGTATGAAGTCCATGTTCCATTTTCCATCAGACTCTGTTGATATCCAGAGGGATAATCCTGGTGCTGGCTCATCCCTCCCTATCTCCTGGCTGGTGCTTCAATTAGACACCACTAATCGTGCTGTAAATGAGGGGAGAGGTTTCCTCATGGATTCCCAGCCCCATCCTTGTCTCCCTTCCATCCTTGGATCCATCCTGAGCTCCATTCCCAGCTCCATCCCCACCCAAGAGCAGGAGGCAGCTGGAGGTGGAGCAGATCCTGTGACAGATTGGATGCTTGGAGCTCCCTGCATCCATGAATTTGGGGTTATCCCTCAATTATCCCACAAAAATCAGCAGGGATAAACCCAAGAGCACAGGGTGGAGGCTGAATCCAGCCTGGAGCAGGGAAAGGCTGCACAGCCCTGAGAAATTCCAGGATTTTTGCCTCTGCACTGGAATTTGAGCATCCAGCAGGATCTGCCGTGCCTGGTGCTTCATCCAAATCTGGGCAGGGTGGTCTGGAGTTAAATGGAAGCTCCATGCTCAGTCAGATCCCAAGGGAAACACAACAATTCCTGGAGAACCAGAGGGGCAGCGAGCGTGAAGACAAAGCAGGGAGGAAAGAAATACATAAATGAATATAAAAATAAAAATATAAATGAATAGAAAATAAATATGTAAATAAATATATACATGTACATATAAATGAATATGTAAATAAATATGTACATAAATGTATAAATGAATGAAAAAATGAATGTATAAATTAATAAATAAATAAATGTATAAATTAATATGAAAATGAATATAAAAACGAGCATCTAAATAAATATATAACCCTCCCTGCTTTGATCTGCTAGAGGATCTGCCAGACTGCCAAGCTGTACTTCCAATTCCACAAAATTTGGCTCTTTTGTTTTCGAAGAGGGGCTAAAAAAAGGAGACTGGAAGTGCCAGGGATTCAGAACAGACAAGTGCAGGTGTTGCTTTGTTTCCTCTCTGGAAAGCCACTTTTAGATCTGGTTTTCAAATTGCTGCTGCTTTTTTGTGAATCTCCAAGGAAGGTGTCAAGACAGATCAGCTTGAAAGTCCCTGTGCTGCTCTCTCCGAGTGTTTTGCATAAGTGAGGCAATTCTTTTGCTAAATAAAAACACGGAGTTGGGCCTGGAAGAGAGGAAAATGTCCATCAAGGATCCAGTTAATGCCAATCAACTCTCAGGCTTCAGTGCTGCAACATTTTCCTGGCTGAAGGCAGCAAAAATCTTCATCCTTCGAGGATTTATTTCTCTCTTTATGTATTTCTGTTTAAACCCCCCCCCCAAAAAGCAGGGTTTTCATGAGAGGGTTACTTGCAGCTGGGGGAAAACCTTTTATAGGGAAGTGGGGAAATCCAGTTGGGAATGAGGAACTTTCCTCTTCCAAGGTGCTGGGCAGAGGCAGCGTGGGGCTGGCTCCTGCCTGGGGGTCAGGAGGTCTTTGGGACTCGGGAAGGGCTGTGGGATCTGCAGGAATTGGGATCTGGGAGGGGCAGCAGCTCCCACAGCTTTTGGCAGATGCTGCTGGTGGGGAGGGTGTGGGATCTTAAATCTCATCCCGTTCCACCCCTGCCATGGACAGGGACAATTTCCACTATCCCAGGTTGCTCCAAGGGTCCAACCTGGCCTTGGACACTTCCAGGGACCCGGGGGCAGCCAGAGCTTCTCTGGGCACCCTG
>VXBR01011231.1:206241-217359 GCA_013400215.1 Cisticola juncidis
TTTTTTTAACCTATTGCTGTGAAAGACACACAACCAAGTGACAGCTCCTCAATTCCCCACTGTCACCTCCTTTAGCCCGGGACAGCTGTGACCTGACCCTGCCCTGGGCACCTTTTTCCCTCTCCTTGAGGAAACAAACCCCAGGGAATGACAAAATCCACCCTCCTGTCCACATCCCACCTCGGGGCTCCCCTGGAGCCGCTGGCTCACCATCAACCAGATGTGCCAGATGTGCCAGATGTGACGGGGCAGGGGTGGCTCCGGGGTGACCCCTCCGTGCTCCTCTGGCCCCACAGTCCAACAAGCTGCGGACGAAGACGCTGCGGAACACCCGGAACCCGGTGTGGAACGAGACCCTGGTGTACCACGGCATCACGGACGAGGACATGCAGAGGAAAACGCTCAGGCGAGCCCGGCGGGGCCGGGGATATCCCGGGAGGGCCCGGGGTGTCCTCGCTCAGAACACCGCCCCAGCACTGCAGGCGGGGTTGGGAAGTGCAGCTTTGGGTTAAAATCAGCGTGAATTTGCTTATTTGGGTGGCTCTTTTAGGGGAGGAAAATTGGCATTTTGACCTAGTGGTTTAATAGCAAATTATTGATTATACTAAAATTTTTGTTCTCATAGATATGTGTATCTCTGCTGATTTGACAATAGGCCAGGATAAAAAACTCCATATAAATCTCTCTCAAAATTTACAGCTCTGTCCCCTCTCAGGAAAGTTCCACCTCTTGATTTCTTGCCCCATCACAAAGCAAATATTAAAAATGTTGATTTTTTTTTTTTTTTTAAGCTAGGAATTTGGGGGTTGATTGCTTTTGGTCAGAGGAAATCCAGATCAAGGGTGGGTTTGGGGGCGTGGGTTTGGCTCTGGAATTGAGCAGCTTCAGCCTGGCTGATGTTCCCCTTTCCCTCCTCCCTCCAGGATCTCCGTGTGTGATGAGGACAAATTTGGCCACAACGAGTTCATCGGGGAAACCAGAGTTGCCTTGAAAAAACTCAAAGCCAACCAGAAAAAGAACTTCAACATCTGCCTGGAGAGAGTAATACCAGTGAGTGTCCGTGAAAATTCCTTCTGTTCCCATTGGGATTGTGGACAAACAGCACCTGAGGGATGCAGGGAGGGGCTGGAGGTGCCTGAATTCCCCAGCACCTTCAGGAGCTGGATTCCTTCTTGTGCCTGGGCTGAGGTGACATCCCAAAGCCAGGAGATAAGAGCGTGGTGGGAATCCATGGGAGGTGACTCCAGGGACTGCTCCTGATGGAACTGCAGCCCCTGTGGGTGGGTGTCACCGTGGAGGAGGGGACAGGGTGCTCTGTCCCCTGTTGACTCTGCTGGGGTGGGGTTGATGGAGCAGATGGACACTCCTGAGGCCCTTCCGCTCCAGATTCCAGCCACAGGAGCTGGGATGCATGCATTCCCAGGGTTTTTGGGGTTTTTTTTTGTTTTTTTTTCTGTGTTCTTTTTTGGGGGTTTTTTGGGGGGGGCGGTTTGGGGGGGGTTTTTGTGTGTGTTTTTTTTTGACTGCCTCTCCCGGTCATTCATGGCAGTCTCCTTATCCCTTCCCCACCCCAGACGAAGCGCACCGGAACAACCGGCGCATCCCGTGGGATGGCTCTGTACGAGGAGGAGGTGAGTCCTTGGAGCAGGACAAGCCCCTTCCATGAGTCCTTGGAGCAGGACAAGCTCCATCCATGAGTCCTTGGAGCAGGACAAGCTCCATCCATGAGTCCTTGGAGTGGGACAAGCTCCTTCCATGACTCCTTGCAGCTTGTCCTGCACCATCCATGAGTCCTTGGAGCTTGTCCCGCTCCACCCGTGTCCCTCCCACCACTCCCATGGGCATGGAAACCCCATTATCCCCCACCCATCCGGAGCTCCGGCATTCCCTGGCTCCCCCCTCGCCCCTCCAGCCCCGCCGCCGCCGTGCCCATCCTGGGGCTCCCTCTGCAGGTGGACCGCGGCGGGGACGTGGAGGAGCGCGGGAAGATCCTGGTGTCGCTCATGTACAGCACGCAGCAGGGCGGGCTCATCGTGGGCATCGTGCGCTGCGTGCACCTGGCGGCCATGGATGCCAATGGATACTCGGATCCCTTCGTCAAGCTGTGAGTGAGCCGGGAATGGCTCCGGGATGGAGCCTGCTGTCCCTGGAGCTCCTTCCTGCTCCTTCCTCTGGAGCAGGAGCTGTCCAGCAGGTCCCCTCTGCAGGTGGAGTTCAGGGGTGGTGACACAGCCCTTGGGTGGGGGGCTCCCCGGAGCTCCCCAAATTCCCAGATCCCGTGGTTACCTCGTGGAGAATCCCAGAATTGCTAAAGGCTGGGAAAGGCTTCAGGAGTCCAAGCTTTGATCTGATGCCTGCAAACCAAGGGCGTGTGAGGGATGTGGGGCCCAATGTGGAGGTTCCTTGGTGGTGCCAAATTTCTCCGGGATCCAGAGGAGTGGGATTCCCACCCGTGACTCATCAGGGGCATGGTGGGAGTCCAGGGACAGTGGGGTCCTTCTCTCCACCTCTGACCCACCCTGGCTGCATGACAGAGGTGGCTCCGTGTCCTTCCATGCCCTGCTTGCTGCTCCATAAACCCACGTGGCTCCTGGGGATGTGGGGGAACCAGGATTTTATTCCAGCCTCATGAGCTGCACTATGGAGAGGTCCCTGCAGCCATTCCCAGTGGAGTTTTTGTTTCTTTTTTTTTCCCCTTTACTTTCAGAAAAAACCTCTGTTCTCTCTAAAACTCATTCAGTAACCCAGGTTGAACATATTCTGCTCATCTTTTATACCTCAACGGAACAGAGCAGTTTCCCTTCCCAGTCTCTCTTTATTTGTTGTATTCTCCATTTCCATAAGCAGAAGACAGTGGCTTTACATTTTTAAATCAGCTTCTAACAGTGATCTAATTAATCCCAGCCCTAAATTGAGTTCTGGATCTGCACAGCCCCAGCCCCACACTTTTCCCACATCCTCTGAAAGGTGGGAAGGGAGACCAGCCCTAAATAAATCTCTTCTAGCCCAGAAATTCACTTTTAAACCTTATAAACTCCCACTGTTCCTGCACTTGAATTTTGAGCTGTTTTCTGTTGCCCCCAGTTGGCTGAAACCTGACATGGGAAAAAAGGCCAAGCACAAGACGCAGATTAAGAAGAAAACGTTGAATCCTGAGTTTAACGAGGTACGGGTGGATATTTTTTATATTATAAAATCAATTCTCTGCATACTGTGTTGAGTGGAGGAGGTGGAAGACAAACTCCCCAAGGTCTGGCTCTTTGCTCAAGCTCCTTTCCCACTCCTGTGCCCAGGAATATTTTGGGAATGACTTTGCCATGGCAGCACCACACACCCCAAAAGCTCCCTGCTGCCTGATCCGTGTTATCCCAGCTGGGGATGTGGGTGGGATGAGCCCTCCTGGGGGTGGAAATTGGAAATTCTCTGCTGGTGCTGCTGTGATGGGACACCTGGAAAGGGCTCACGTTGTGCCGGGGGTGAGCTCAGCTCCTGGAAAAGAGGTGCCACAGGGAGGGAGAGTTTTTCCTTCATTAATTATATTTTAAATCCAAGGATTTTGAATCCAGGCTGAACAGCAACAAGGTCCAACCCCTTAACTGCAGATTTTAGGGTGTGACTTCCTTTGGGGTGTGACGTGGGTGTTCCCATTTCTGCAGGAATTCTTCTATGACATCAAACACAGCGACCTGGCCAAGAAATCCCTGGACATTTCCGTCTGGGATTACGACATTGGAAAATCCAACGACTACATCGGTGAGTGACGAGCCCTCTCTGCCCTCTGGGGCTGGGGTTTGGGTTTGATTCTTGGCATTTAGAGCTCACCCAGCTCCGAAGCTAATTCTGATTAAAATAGAAGAATTGCAAAGACACCTAAAGATGGAGCTGATGACATTTCCCTTACTGGGAAACCTGCTTGTGTGGCACAGTTCTGGGATAAATGGGAATATTCACTCTGAATTCACTGGAGTGGGGTTTGCTGGATGGGAGGGAGCCTGGGTCACCTGAGGTGGGATAATGGAATCTGATGGATGCAACCCCAACACTGCCCCACCTCCAGCATCCTTGGAGACCTTCTGGGCAGGGAAAGCATCTCCAGGCCTTTCCATCAGATTTTTGATCCAGGAGGTGGAAAAAGCATTGCAGGCTGTGAGGCGTTGTCCCCATGGCTGGATTTCCTGGAACATCAGCATCACCTCTGGACACAAAATCTGCTCTTCCCCTCCTCACAGGCGGTTGCCAGCTGGGAATCACGGCCAAGGGCGAGCGCTTGAAACACTGGTACGAGTGTCTGAAGAACAAGGACAAGAAGATCGAGCGCTGGCACACCCTGCAGAACGAGAACCACGTGGCCAGCGATTAAAGGGAGCTCTGCCCGGCCCTCCCCGCCCTCTGCCACGCCCCTCTAGGTCCCCGATGTCCCCGATGTCCCCGGTGTCCCCGGTGTCTTCCAGCGCAGCCACGCCTTGCTACAGCCTCTGACCCCAGGGTCCTCCGAGCCCGCTCCGTCCTCCCCTCCGCTGAAAGCCTCCCCCAGATCTTTTCTATTCCTCCTTTATTTATTTTCAGCTGGGGGAGGGAGGCTGTCGAGTTTCCCTGGTGTGTAATTTCAGCGAGCAATAGTTCCCTCCTGACTGTTCCCCTCCCTCTCTCCCGGTCCCCGTGGCAGCGTTCCCGTCGCATTCCCGACGCTCCGCGTCCCTCCAGCCTCCTCTCCTCACCTCTCCCAGCGGGAGATGGGAGTGCTGGGCTGGGGAGCGCCAGCCCTGTCCTGCTTGTGTGATCCCAACACCTCAGCTGCGGTACCGGAGCAGCTCCTTGGCTTTGGCGTGGCTGTCACCACGCCTGGTGTCCGTGTCGTCATGGTTAGGCCAAATCCGGTGTCACCGGCGTCCTCCTGCCAGCCCCGCTTGAGCTTCACCTCTGGCCTGGCCCACCTCGAGCCACGCTGTGGCAGGTCCTCTGCTGAGAAGATCCACCACCAACACAGTGACAGTGCCAAGGAGGGTTTGGGGGGCTCTGTGCCCGCAGGGAGGGTGTTGGGGTCGGTTCCTGTTGTTCCCAGCGGTTCCTCCGCCCGAGGGATCCGGGGCTCCGCTGCTGCTGGAGCCCAGCTGTGCTTTAGGGCTGTGACTACCTCCTCTTCACCTCTGAGCTGTGTGGTAGTGACTGACTGAGCCCTGAGGGTCCCTCAGACCCCTCCTGCTTCCAAGGATTTGCTGTTCCTCAGGAGGGGAGCTGAGGGAGCTGCACTTCCCCCAGCCCCTGATGTGTGTGAGAATTATCTCTTTAAACCACCCAGCTCCTGGAATTAGCTGGGACAGCCCGAGACCTTCCAGACTTGGGTTGTTTTGCTTTGGTTTTCTTTAGTTTTTTCCCAATTTTCTGCACAAGAACCTTTGTCCTCAGCCTGTGCTTTAAGGATGGCCTGGAGCTGTTGGATCTGCCCTGGACAGCAGGAGAGCAGGCTCTGCATGCAGCAGCTGCTGGGCAATGGATCCATTCCCTGGGTCTGGAGCCATTCCCTGCCTCTGGAACGATTCCCTGGCTCTGGAATGATTCCCTGGCTTTGGAATCATTCCCTGCCTCTGGAATGATTCCCTGGCTCAGGAGCCATTCCCTGGCTCTGGAGCCATTCCCTGCCTCTGGAATCATTCCCTGGCTCTGGAGCCATTCCCTGCCTCTGGAACCATTCCCTGCCTCTGGAACCATTCCCTGGCTCTGGAGCCATTCCCTGCCTCTGGAGCCATTCCCTGCCTCTGGAATCATTCCCTGCCTCTGGAGCCATTCCCTGGCTCTGGAAAACCCCAAGCATAGCCCTGCAGATAGGAGCACACTGAGCACTATGGAATATAGGGAATTTTTTGGGCATGTTGTGTGAAACCTTCCCCAGGCAGGTCCCCTGCACCCTCTGCTGCAGCTGCTGGCTCTTTGAGTTGGATTAGTTTTGGTTTTTTGTTTTGTTTTCCTGTTTTATTTCCTCCCACCTCCAGCAGAACTTGATGCACCCTGAGTGTCCCCAGCTCTGGGTGACACAAACCCCTCTGTGCTGAGCTGGCCCAGCCTGACACAGGCTCCCCTCTCCTTGGATCTCCAGGTGGGAAAATCCAATCCATTCCCAGAGCCAGGAATCCTCTCCCATCACCCCAGGCTGTGGGGGGTGGAATGGAAGAGGGCACCTGGAATTTTCCCCCTTTTTCATGGAATTTTGCCTCTGTGCCAGCCAGTGTGGCATCCCTGAGCCACTCTTTCTTTTGGATTATTCCTTCTGCATCCCGTGCTGAAGCCTCCCTGCTCCAGGCCCAGGTGAGCTGTGGGATGCTGGGATCCAGGATCAAAAATTCTCCTTTTTCCAACCTTAATGGCTCTAAGCTGCCTCCATCCTTCCCAGAGGGATGAACCAGGCCCAAACATTCCTGTCCATGCCCAGAGCAGCACTTGGGCATGGAGCTGTGCTGGGGAAATGAGTGGCTGAGGGTAAAAAAACCCTTTAAAATCATTATTTAAGCAATTCCTTCATTTTTCCCAGTCCTGCAGCAGCCCAGCCTACTTTGTATGTGCAGAACAACTCACTTAAGGTCGCCCTTACCCTGTCCTGTATTCCCATTCCTGTTCAGCCTGCTTTCTTTGGGAAAAGGATACTCAGATCATCTCTTTGCACCTCCAAAAATCAAGTGCAACTTGCCAATCTCCTCAGTATTGTGCAAAACCACGGCCCTGGTCTCTGCCTCACCCCTTCTCAGTTTTTCTGATGGTAATTCCTGCCCTGAATGACTTCTTTTTGTTGTAAATAAAGCATGCACCTATGGATTGGGAATGGTGACAAACAAAAAAGCAAAAAAAGAAAATGAAAAGCCTCTTCTACTGCTGTTTGCATTCAGAGTCGCATGCAGTGATTTTACAGCCAATTATCAGTTTACAACTGTTAAGAGAAAAGGAAAACGTTCCACAGGAATTAGAAATCCTCCAGTCTTCCGCTGCATGCAGCACAACATCCTCTCTTGATGTGGTATCTAATAAAGTGAAACTATTGGAAAAGAACAAAACAACAAAAAAATTACAAGTTCTTGGCTTCTTTCATTCCCTGTGATAATAGGAACCTCATGGGGCGGGCAGAGGGCCTGGATCTGGGAATTCCTGGTGGGCTGGGGCTTTTGGGATGGAGCTGGGATGGAGATGTTGAGGAATTTTGGGTGGTTGGGGCAGAGATCCTGGCTCTCCCGTGGATAGCAGGAATTCCCGGATTTGGGAATCCCTGGGTAAAATCGAGCAGGTTTAAAACATTCACGGGCTCCCCCTCGCTTGGTGCCCGGGGATGAATGCCCTGGGGAAAAGCAGAAACCGTGGTGGGAGATTTTTTCCCCTCCCAGTGCCCTCCCTCATCCCCAGTTTGGGGAGAAGCCGCCGCTCCCTCTTGGATGTTGGCAGCTCGGCAGCTCCGACCGAGCAACGCTTTCCTTTTATTAAAATTCCTTTAATTTCCTTTTATTCGGGCGTTTTTAGGCTCAGTCCCCAGGGTGGTGGGAGCCCCTGGAAGCAGCGGGCGGTGCCTCCAGGGATGTCCCCCCGGCCGGGGACATCGCCCCCGTGTGCCCGGGCGGGGACCCGGAGGCGGCGGTGGCCGCGCCGGTGGCGATGCCCGGAGACAGCAGCAGATGTCACTGGAGCTCCAGGGATGCAGCGGGAAGGAGGAGCAGGGAGGATTCTCGCAAACTCCGGGAATTCGGGAATTTGGGGGGGCAATCCAAACGCTGCTTCTCTTCCAAACCTTCTGTGGTAGAGGAGAGTTGATGCTTTTTCCTCTGGGATAAACCTTCCCAGGGAAGCCCAGCAGCCTTAAAAATTGAGCTTTAACTTCTTTTTATTGTTTTTGTTCCCCAGCATTGAGTTCTTCTCATTGATTTTGTTTTTTTTCCTCCTCTTTTTTCATTTCCTGCCCAGCAAGTGGCCAGCAGGGAAATCCCGGTGGAGGAATTCCAGCCCCATCCAAGAGGTCCCAGCAGAGAGGTCCCATCCAAGAAATCCAATCCAAGAGGTCCCAGCAGAGACCATCCAGTTCCAGGTGAAGGCTGGGGTGAGGATTCTCTGGGATGAAGGCTCTGGGGTGTTTGTGGAAGAGGCAGCACCAGCAGTTGGTTGTGAATTCCTGAATGCAAAATGATTCCAAAGGGGGAAGAGAGATTCTGCACAAATCCATGGGAATAAGAGAGGATCCTTTATTCCCTCTAATTCCTATTTCTCCTCTCATTTTCTTCTCAGTCTGTCTGGAAGGAAAGTTCTTGGATTGCAAATTGTGCTTGTTCAGGACCATACTTTGAATGCCCTGCTCCTGTGGGATTCCCAGATGGAATTCCATCTGAACCATCCTGCTCTTCCTGCCCCTTCCCTCCTGTGCTAATTGGATTTGGACCTTTGGAGCAATCAATGGATTCCCATCCTGGTTCTGGCCAGGCCTGTCAGCAGCAGGAATTCACTGTGGTTGGGAAATCAATTCCTGTTTGCTCCTCATCCAGGGGGCTGGGGAATGGGAATGGCTGCAGCACCTTCAGCAGCTGCCAGGACCTGAGGCAGGTCCTTGGCTGACCTGGGAGAGGGGCCAGGACCATCCCTGGAGAAAAGCCATGGGATGGAGGTGTTGGCCAAGTCTTGGGCTCTTGGGAAATCCAGGGTGGCCAAGTGGCTCCTCTCCAAGGCTCCCGTGGCTCCAGGAGGCCACAGCAGTGACAGAACTCCTGCCCTGCAGTGCTGTTTTCTGATCACCTCCCGTGGGATAATTCCTTTTAAAATCCATGTTAAAGAGCTCTCCTCATCTCCTGCCTGATCCTGACACACTGAGCAGGAGAGAAACCTTCCCTGGCTTCCCATCTCCTGGGAGGAAAAAAAAAATAATAATAATAACCCAAGCTTTTCCTCTTTAACATTTCACTTAAAAAATAGAGGAGCTCAAACGCATAAATCCCTCCTCTATCCGCTTTGGAGCCCAGCTTTCCCAAAAGCCAGCAGGGGGAAATCTCTTTATCTCCCAGGGCAGAGATAACAATGTAATTATGAGCTGGGATCAATGGTTTTCATCTCATCGGTCCTCAGCCTAAAATAAAATGTTTTCATTCCACTCCAATGGCCAGAGCTTGGCTTGGGAAGCCCCCGCCTTCCCAAGCAGCTGGAATCAGGCTGGAAAACTGCGGTTTTCTGCTCTCAGAGATCTGAGCAGTTCCCTGAATCCATTAGGGCTGCAGAGATAACGGATTTCTCAGGTTTTGATGGGAAAAAAATCCCAACGAGCTCCTTTCAAAAGCTGTCCAAACAAAAAAGACTCGCCTTGGTCTGGGCAATGTGGGGAGTGAAAGCAGGGGGAGACAAAAAGGAGCAGAAAAAACAAAATTAGGTTGGGTCAAAGGGAATTGCCACTGAGAAGCCTTGGGGGTGTTTGCGAACAGGATGGGCTGAATTTGAGAGGGAAGAAGCCTGAGAAATTCACGGGTGTCTCTGTCACTCCTCTTTGTCCCCTGATGAGGGTCAGCATCGCTAATTAAGGGCCAGCAGAGGAGCTGATCGGTATCTCCCTGATAAGAGCCCTGCCATGGAAACCCTGAGTGCCACAGCCAAGATCTCCAGTGCCTCGGCAAATCAGGGCTTTATTCAGCAGCTAACAAAGAGAATTTTCCTTTTAAAATCCAACTCAATCAGCTCTGTGTGACTCCTGCTCCATTGTAAAGGCAGGTGGGACTCCCAGAGGGGGAATTCAGGCTTTGCCTTATCTCCAAAACTCTCCCAAAGGATGAGTTTCCACCTTGCTGGAGCTCACACCTTTCATCCCCAGCTGCTCCCGGGGTGTTCTAAATGTCTTGGCCTTGCAAATTGGCTGTGATCGAGCAGCTGGAAAATTTTCAGGGAAACAAGGCTTTGGAGACTGGCAGGAAAAGTGGGAATGAAAACCTGCCTAAGGGGAAGCTTAGGTGTAATCAAGGCAACGTATATCCCTGAAAAATGGACTCATTCCATCCCTGGAAGGGCTCAAGGTGAGGTTGGATGGAGCTTGGAGCAACCTGGGATAGTGGAAAATAACAGGGGGTGGAACGGGGTGAATTCTAAATCCCCTTGCAACCCAAAATTTTTCTGGGATTCGTGGAGGAAGCAGAAGAACGAACCCAAGTCCATTAACCAGCTGCCGAATTAAAACCCCAGGAAAAGGGAAAATAAAGCCCAGCAGGTCCCTGGGAAGGGTTGAGAGGAGCCGGCGGGCTCCGGTGCACCAGGATAACCCCGAGCCGGGGCCGCTTTCCCGGGGTGGGAATCTTATCGATCTCCTTTGTTTTACAAGCGGCGCTGACGTGATGATGTTTGGCAGCGGCGTTAACACTGAAATATGAGCTGCGCCCGGGCCTCTTTATCTTTAATTGTTTGAAAAATGACACGGGGGTGGCGTTGGTGCCCTGGAAATCATCCCGGGGCTGCGGGGGAGGTGCTGATCCACAGGTTGGGAACCTGCCCGTGGGGACCCGTGTGGGTCACTCCAGCTTTTCCCAGCCCCTGGAATCTCATGGTGCTGCAGCGGTGGCCGAAGGTGCTGGAAAAGTCTCCATGGAATGGCCGCTGGCTGCTGTCCCCGGGACAGGGTGTGACAGGAGGGGAGGGGGACAACAGGTCCACCCATCCATGGGACAGCTGCTGGTGGTGGCAGCAAAACCATCCCTTGTTTTTGTTTTCCTTGTTTTTTGACTCCAAACCCTGGTCAGCATCCCACGCAGGAGCTGGGGAGAAAGGCAGAGGGAGGTGGGGTGCGCTGACATTTAATTCAGAAAGGGATTTAAGGATTTACGCTGAAATGGAGTAAAAAAATTCCTGTCCTGGTGCCAAGAGCTTGGGACAGCCACGGCCGGGGAATGCTGGTCTGATCTGGGATGGGGAGGATTTACACCGCAGATATTCCTGCTTTTGGAAGCGGCTCTGACACCTCTTTAGGCCCCCACGGGCACTTGGGGCAGGTCCCTCCCTCCACTTCACATTTTGTTTTTCCCTGCTGGGCGATGATGGGGTGGGAATTCATCCCTTTGCTTCGGCTCCTGGAAAATCGGCCCCTGCCTGATGGGGAACGTGCAAATCTGCACCTCCTTAAATCCT
>VXBR01011231.1:226233-250241 GCA_013400215.1 Cisticola juncidis
AAAAAAAAAAAAAAAAATCCACATACTCAAACACATCCACAGATACATCCCATGATATATTTATACATGTATTAATTTTGATATATTTAGCTGGGATATATTTATTTATAAACCTTATTTAGATAATTTACATGCATTTACATCTATATATGGAACGCACGTGTTTATCTATGTTTTTCTATTGATTTATGTATTGTTTTATTTATATTTTAGATGTAGGTTTCATCCTCGCCGGCTCCATGCAGTGATTCCCGGGCCGGCCCCGAGTGCCGGGAGGACGGAACCGAATTCTCGGGCCGGGGGGGATCCAGACCCGCAGCATCCCCCGCTTTGGGCGCAGCAGCGGGGCCGGGGCCGCCCGGGAGCGGCTTCCCGGCACCGCCGCATCCCTGAAAAACAGGAAAATCAAGAAATGGATTTAAAAACAGCTGCGGTGGGGGCGGCGGGAGGGAAGGGGTTAAGGCGGCAGCCGGCGGAGGGAGCGGGGCTGATGGGGACGTTAAGAAGCGGCGCCGGCAGCGGCTGCGGGCAGAGCCGAGCGGCAGCCGCGGGGCCGGGCTCTCCTCGGCCGGCACCGGCACCACCGGCACCACCGGNGGAAAAAAAATACAAACAACCACCAAAGCCAAATTATCAAGCAAAAAAATAAGAGAAGGAAACCAGCATCACCACCCTCAACCCCCCTGCGCAAAATAAAATTTAAAAAATCAATTAGGAGAAAAAAAGGGCCACGAAGCCGGGCCAGGGGGGTCGGCAGGACCCCGGCCCGCCGGGAATTGTGCCCGGGAAGCGGCGGCGAGTGCGGGAGGCCGGGGGGGCACCGGGTCCCCCCCGCGGCTTTGCGGGAGTTGATGATTCCCGCCTCATCCTGGCAGGGATTTTTCGCTGGTTTCTGCTGGTTTGGGGAGGGTTTTGCTTCGCTGAGGGAGCCAGGCGGGAGAGAGCTCTCCTCATCCTCATCCTCCTTCCAGGACTTAGTGCAGGAACATCTCCGCCGGGGAAATACGGAATATTAGGGGATGTAACCCTGCCAGAAGCCTCTCCCCTGATTATTTCCTTCTTCCCACATCCATGCTGGCAACTTGGGGGAATAATTTAATATAAGGATGAGCAGGGAGAGCAGAGGCAGTGGCAGAACGGCGTGAAGGTAACCTTGAGCTGAGCCCTATAAACCCCGGCCTCGTCAAGGCAGGATTAAAGAAACTTTCCTGGCAATCCAGAGCTGGGAATCACAGCCCGGCACTGGGAACCGCAGCCCCGGGCTGCCCCCACCCAGCCCGGCCCTGGCCCTCTGCACCTTCTCTTCGGGTGAGTGCTGCATCCTTCCTTCCTCTGGGAATTATCTGGGACTACTCCTTTATGAGGGGCTGTCCCTTCCCCGGCCTTGGGGAAGAGCTCTCCCTTGGAATATCCAATGCTCTTGAGCTCCAGGGGCTCCTCCAAGATAGGATTTGTTAGCAGTGGTCAGGGTTTTTTTAATGTATATTATTATACTGTATATATTATTAGCAATTATTGTGGGTTTATAGAGATTATATGACATCTATTCTATACATTATTAGCAGATGCTGTGGGTTTTATATTTATTATTCTATTATCTATGTTACTAGTCCCTACCATGGTTTTTATACACATTATATTATAATATTCCACATATCATTAGCAGTGATTAGGCCCAGGGAGGATTCCCCAGGGGGTTTTTGGGATTCCAGCTCTGTTTTTTGGGATGCCTTTCCCAAATCCTGGTGCTCAAGGACCCCAGCCCAGCTGCAGCATCAGGGCTGCAAGAGCCTGGCTCCAGTGAATGTCCCTGTCTTTTAGGATCCTTGATGTTTGGGGTCCTGGCAGATGGGAACCCCCCCACACAGAGCCCTGCTTCTCCAAGGGGATCCCTTCTTCCTGAGGGATCTTTTCCCCATGGAAAGCTGGGCCAACCCTCAGCAGCTCCAGGCTCCCACCCAGAGCCACCATTCCCGTGGCTGAGGCAGGATCCATTCTCCCTGGATGAGATGCAGTGAGAGTCCAGCATCATTCCCAGCTCAATCCAGATCCTGGGAAAACCTCTACTTCTCCCAACCCCCTTGGACTACCAGGGATTCAGCCATTCCAGGCACTGCAGGGAGCTCTGGGATGGGAATTTGTGCTTCCCAAAATGCTGGCTCCCTCTGGAGCTCCCCCTGGGACTGGGGAAGGAGCGTGGGACGGGAGGATCTGCCCAGTGCTGAGGGATGAGGCTGCAGCATCCCTGGGAATGGCAGATCCCTTCCCCAGCCGGGCCTCCCTGGTGCAGCAGGATGCAGGGAAAGGAAGGAATCAGCTCTCCCGGGAAAGGAGGTTTTGAAGGAAGTGTTGCACGAAATCCTCCCTCTCACTCCATTAATGTCCGTGGGCTGTGCAGGCATTGTCTGCTGCTGGAAAAGCTCGTTAGTTAATTGCCCCAGTGCTGCTGTAATCCCAGATTAACGAGGGCTGAGGCAAATCTCCCTGGAGCAGACCTGAGCGTGGGATTTGCAGGGAGATTGGATTCGGCTCTCCCCTACCTGGGGAGCCCGTGGGGGCTTCATCCTGGGCTGGATGTGCCAGGTGCTCCCGTGGGAAGAGGTTTTTGTGGGGCTGAGCCTCACCCATGAGGGGTCACACATCCCAAATCCCCCCTGGTGGTCCCCATGGATAGGATTCGGGCTGCTCTGAGCACCACGAGGCGGGGTCCTGGTGGGATGCAGCTGGATTTCCCTCGGGACAATCTCCCCTTGGTGTTTCTCCTGTGAATCCTGGAGCCAGGACTGGGTCCTGCTGCTCCAAACCTCGGGATAAACCCCTTTGGCTGCTGCAGGGTTTGCTCCTGGTCATTAAGCATGAGGAGAAAACCAGCAGCTTTTCCATGGAATGAGGAGCTGCCAGGCTCGGGATGTGCGGTTCAGGAATGCTTTTCCACAGTGACAGGGACGTGCAGGTGTCCATGGATGGAGCATCCAGAGGATTTGGGGAGGATGAGCAGCTCAGGGAGGGCCGTGCATCCCCCAGGGGTGGCTGCCAGCCCCGGCGATGCCTCTGGAAAAGCCCATCCCGTGCATCCTAAACCTCCTTCTCCTCCGGGATTCAGGCGGCTCCGTCTGGGGGCCGCTTTGCTGAGCCAGCAGCTGGCTGGGATCCAGCTGTGCTTCCCTGGGGAACAGCCCCAGGCCTTCCTCCCGCCCTCCTCCTCCTCCTCCTGGCTCCGGGTGGGAGCGCATCCCCTGGGATGCACATCCCGGCTCCCGAAGTCCGCACCTGGATTTGCAGACCGGGCATGAACACCCCGAACGTGAGACATTAAAACTCCTTGGGTTAAACCCTGTCACAGACACTCGGCGTCCTCTGAGGGAATTACATCACCTTTTCCAAGGGCTCGAGTGTCGGCGGGGTGGGAGCAAACGGGAGAGGGAATCTGGGAGCATCCCCCGGTGCCACCCAGACCCCGCAATCCGGGGTGGCCTCTCCCAAATACCGCTGTGTGTCACCCAAAAATAGGGAATTAACGGGAAATTGAGGTTTCTCAGCCTTGGACGCAGGGATGGGGCTGATGCCGGCAGCAGGAATGCTCAGGGAGGGATGCTGGAGGCCGGCAGGGATGTGGTGGGGGGAGGTTGGGATCCTGCTCCCCAGCACCCAAATTCAATCACCCCGATCCCAAAGGAGGGAGCTTCCCGCTCCTCCTGCAGCCCCACCCCGGGTACCCCGGGCAGACGGGATAACGCTGCTGGAGAGAACCGGATCACCCAGACCCCGGGGCTGCTGCAGGTTAATTAATTAATGAAAATGTTAACGATGCTGGGAGGGGAACACCGAGTCCCGCAGCTGGATCCCTGCTGTGCCACCTCATTTCCATCATCCCACAATTCCCTCCCTGCCCGAATCTCTGCAATCCACGGCAATTTCCTTCCCTATTTCCTTCCCTGCCTTCGGCAGCGCCGGCTGCTTTTTAAATGATTCATGGCTTAAACCATTTTTCTTTATGAGCTGCTTTTCACACTTGTGAGGGGAATTCAGCCTCCAAGAACCTGGAACGGGCTTTGATGGAATTGTAGGTGGAGGAGCAGAGCGGTGAAGTAAAAACTCCCCATTTTCAGCTCCAGTTGGGTCATTGTGGAGTAGAATACCCAGGAAAAGCAGCAGGGCCATTGAAATGGGATTACCTGGGAATTACTGGCCTGGAGGCAACGGTTTTTCTCTGCTTCTGGGGGCTGGAGCAGCCTGCCTATCCCACTGGGATTGGTTTTGGGAATCTCTCGCCTGTCCCACCGCCCTCGTGGTGATCCCACCCTGTGCCAGCCCATGGCTGTGGGGATGAGCATCCCTTGGGTAGGAATTGGCACCCCCTGTACAAGAATCAGCATCCTCAGGGTGGAGAGGATCATCCCTTGGGCAGGAATCAGCATCCCTCAGGTCGAGGTCTGGGACACCGATGGGAATTTGCAATGTCGTAATTAAAAATGGGGTTAAACTTCCCTAAATCAGCTTGATTAAATAAAATTGCCTTTCTGGGCCAGGCTGCAGGCCCTGGGCTCATGGAGCACTGTCCAGTTATTGGAGTAAGCCAGGGCAGGATCCATCCTGATGTTCCTGGATTTATTTATAGCTCAGCCCTGGCAGAAACGGGGCTGGTGCCCTGTGGGCTCGGTCCTCTGGAGAGCACAGGGAGCACGAAGAGGAGGTTGTGCAATTAGCACGACCTCATTTCACAGGAGCCTCGTAGAGACCTTAATCAATCAGGCTGGGGCAGCCCCGAACAGATCCCGGATCCTTCTGGATCTGGATTCATATCTCATGCCCTGGGAGAGTGATGGGGCCATCAATAAATCCCCAGAATATTTCAAAATCAGTTTCTATCCACAGGCAAAATCAGCTCCCTGATCCCAGTCCAAACTCTTCTGTGGACTCCCAGCAAGGAGGAAGATTTGAAAATTTTTCCCACAAAATGCTTGGAAATGTCCCACAAAAATCCACCAGCAGATCCTGCCCTGGATTTTCAAATTGAGCCAATAAATCCCAAATGAGAGGTTTTTCCTTTGCAGGTTTGGCCCGTGGGAGGGATTTAGTGGCTCCACAGGGAAGCCCAGGCCAGGGAAGTGTCTCACCCTTGAGGATGAGGATCCGATCCCAGCGCAGCTCCCTGGGAAGAGCCTGGAAGCTGCTGAGTCAGCTGCTTTCCAGGCTTCCCCAGGGGAGAGGAGGCACAAATCCATTTCTCAGCAAAATGAAGGCAGAGAGAAGCTGAATAAACAGGCTTGGCCTTGATTTGAAGGTGGCTGACAGCTCCCTGTGCTCGGCTGGCCCCTGGGAGAGGCACTGGGAGGTGCTGGATGCTCCAGGTGGGGTGGAATAATCCTAATTTATCTCTGTTTCATTCCCAGCCATAATAGTGTTTGAATTCAGCCCCATGCATCTCATTTGCTGCTTCCTTAAAGAGTGGAAAAGGGAGAAAATTCATTTTCATGGGGCTGGAAGAGAGGATGGCAACTCCACCCGGGAGCTTGGGCTGTTCCAGCAATTCCAGGCTCCCACTGCAGGACACTCCCAGGGGTGGAGGCTGAAGAATTTAAGGAATAGCAGTGCCCAGGGTGCCCAGTGTCACTGGAGGCTGTACTGGTGTCACTGGGGGCTGTACTGGTGTCACTGGTCGGTGCTGGGGAGGATGTGGAGCTGCAGGAGCTGCTCTGCAATGGCAGCAGCCACTTGTGGAACTGCTCTGCCCTGGGACGGAGGGACCTGGGGCTTTCTGGTGGTCCCTGCACCCAGGTGGGTGCCTTTGGTGACAGCAGGTCCAGGGAGCCTCCACGCTCTGGGTCCTGAGCTCCACAAGTCCTGCACCCCATGAATTTGGGGTTTTTTACCCCCTCCCCTGGGTCCTTCAGGTCGCTGCATTTCCAGGCTCGGCAGGAGCGTTCCAGCACTCCCAAGGGTGCCCAGAGGGCTGCAGGACCCGCTGTCCCCGTGTCCTGCTGTCCCCACGTCCCCTGGCGTGGGGCCGAGGTCTGTCCCTGCGTCACAGCCCTCCCGCGGGGTCACCCCACTGATGTCACCCCACTGATGTCACCGCCCCTCTGTTTTCCAGCCCTATTCTTTCCCCGTCCCTGTGATAAGAAATGTTAATGAGGGGATGAAATCGGATATTCCCGTCGCCTTCTCCTCCTAAAAGAATTCTGGTGGTGCTTAATTTGCTGGGTTTAATGGGCCCATTGTTCTCCCGGGCTGCGGGAGCCACGTGAGGGTGTTTGGCCCTGCTCGGACGGGAGGTGGTGCCTGCAGACGAGTGAACCTTGGGGCTCAATAATTGCCGAGCAATTTGAAGACAAGCCCCAAATCCATAATTGATGGGCCCTTCATTCATCCCGTCCCGCCGTGCCAAAGCCGCTCACGACACTCCCGGAGCTGTTCCCACCTCTCCATCCAGAGGAATGGATGAACCTGGATGAAGCCGGCAAATTATCCAGGATTTCCTTGGCCTGGGGGACAGCTGGCACCGCTCAGGGAGGTGGGTTGGGTGTGGAGTGATGCTCAGCCGGTGCTGGGATGAGGATGTTGGCTCCTGGAGGGAGTGTGGTGATGGAATTTTGGGTATCCCGGTGCTGGGATGAGGACTTTGGCTCCTGGAGGGAGAGTGGTGATGGATGTAGGCAGGGAACAATTCTCCAATCCCACCCACATCCTGGGAAATGTCCCCACTGGTCCCCGCCGTGCTTTGGCTCTGGGTGCCAAAGGATCTGGGGGAGCAGGGAGGGATTCCCCAATCCTGGCACTGCCAGCGGGGGGATTTTTCCAACACCGCAGATCCCTCATGGATCACAGCGGCTCTCAACCAGCGAGGGCTGGCGGAGAATTCCCTCCGTTCCCTGCTGTCCCAGCAGTTTTCCCGGCAGCCGCGGGCAGGCCGGGCTGAGTGCGCTGCATTGCGCTGACCGGGGACTGTCCCCGTTCGCTTCATTAGCCTGGGTGACAAAGTGTGTCACCGCTGTCCCCGGGCCGCGCCGCGGGCTGCGCTGCCACCGCCGCCGCTCCCGAGCGCGGCGGGGCTCAGCGGTGGGGTTGGGGACAGGATGGGACCCCCGGGGACACGGTGGGGCCTTGGTGACGGTGGCAGTGGGGACCGGGGGTGGCTGGTGTGGGGTGAAGGGCTGGATCCATCCCTGCAGCACCGGCAGCGCTGCTGGGATGCAGGGAATGCTCCCCGCATCCTTCAGCTCCCGATATTCCCCAGCCCCTGGTGATACTGGGAGCGCTGGTGCCCGTACTGGGAGAGCTGGTGACGGCTCTCTGTGCTGCCCCCCG
Source organism: Cisticola juncidis (assembly GCA_013400215.1). Classification (NCBI taxonomy): domain Eukaryota; kingdom Metazoa; phylum Chordata; class Aves; order Passeriformes; family Cisticolidae; genus Cisticola; species Cisticola juncidis. Next base: position 233,542 of record VXBR01011231.1, read on the forward strand.
GCACTCGGGAGCCCGGAGCAGAGCCCATTATCTGCTCGAGACAATTAGCAGAAGCATTAATGGAATATATGCAAATGCGCAGTAATTGACCTGTGACTCCGCAGTTCATGATGGAGAAGGATGAGCTCCAGATGGCTTAATGAGAGTAATTTAAGCCCCTTCTTTATATGCTGTGCCGGAGCCTGGCAGGGCCAAGCCGGGGACGGGAGGAGGGGTGGCACTGGGGACGCTGGGGACAGCCCTGGGGACGTTCCATTTGCTCCCCAAACAGCTCCGTATCCAGCTCCCATCCAAACCCCGGGAATGTGGATTTGTTCTGGGTAAGGGAAAGCCCTAAAATCCTGGTCAGGGAACACAGGAGAGCAGCCAGGGACCCCCAGGTCACCGGGACCACCGGGCTGGGGGCTGCTCTGGCAGCACGGCCCCCCCTCCCTGGTGCCACCTGCACCTCCCCTGCCACATCCTGCACATGAAAAAACCCAAACCCTGCTACTCCGAGGTTACTCAGCCTTTACTCCGGCTGTGCTGACTCTGGGGGTGGCTGGTTAGGGATTGTGCCCCTCCACCTCTCTGCCTGTCAAGCCCTGAGCTCCGTAAAATTCCCGCGGCAGAGCCGGAGGTATCTGAATAACCACTCTGGGAAACCAAATTAAAATATTGATGCATAATTCATGGCATATGTTCCACCAATATTTTTTATTTAATCAACTGAAGACAGATGGCAGGAACATAGAGGCCATTAAACTAATGGCACTTTGTCTTTCCATTTATTTCCGTCTCCTTTCCTAAAATAAGACGGGACCGTGACAGGCAGCACACCCTGGGCACTCGGATGTGTCAGCAGGGGCATTTCCCACGTGGGATTTTCATGGAAGGACTGGAGCAAACCTTCCATGGCTGGTTTGAAGGAGAGAAATCCCATGAGGGAAGTCCAGCCTGGTGGGGCTGGAGGGGACTGTCCCTGCTCTGCCCTTCCCGTGCCAAGAGCCACCAGGGATGGTCCTGGTGTTCCTGGGACAGCTGGGAATGCTCCTGGCTGGAGAAGAGAGGATGTCACAGCAGCCTCCGGTCCTTGGGGACATGAGGGACTGGAGGGACACCGGGGGATGCTCCTGACCCTGTGGGATGCTGGAATATCCACTGGCAGCACCCATTGCCCATGCTTGGATTTCACTTGGAATCTGCTGGTGCAGGGGTGTTTGGGTCTGGGGTTGGAATGTGTGCAGAGTGTGTGTGCAGGGCTCATCCTGGGGGTGAAATTGGGTGAAACTGGGAATTTTCCACGTCCCAGAGCCATTCTGGAAGTGCATCCTCTCCTGCACAGCGAGGCAGAGGCTGGGATTTGGGCTCACCCCACCAGCACCGCTCCCAGTGCCCCCAGTTACCCACCCGGGACAGGCGGAGCTGCCCCTCTGCAGGGCTGGAAGGCGATGCAGACCTCGGGTGTCCTTCCTCACCCCCCGGCGGGACAGGGCCGCCATCCCCCGTGTCCCGGGACGCTTTCCTGAGTCTGCCTCTCTCTCTGACTTGCAGGTGGAGATCTCTGGCCCTGGGAGTGAGCTGAAGGGGGTTCCCTCACACAAAGGGTCCCGGGCAGCATTCCAGGCTCCGGGCGCTTCCAGGGACTTTTCCCTCTTTGTCTGAGAGGGCGGCAGTGCCGTTCCCGTCCCAGCGATGCCTGACGGAGCCGGTGCCGCCGGGAGCGAGGAGCTGCGGCAGCTGATCGGCTTTCAAATCACCTTCAAACCTCGATTTCCTTAACATGATCCCTCCACCAGCGCAGTCCCCGGGGCACCGCCGGGGGGCTTTGCCGGCAGGAGAATAATCCGGGGCTGGAGGTGACAGCCAGCGCCGGGACACCCCGGCCACCACGCGGGGACTCAAAATCCACCTCCCCCAGCACTCCAGGACTTTTTAGCGTCGGGCAACAGCTTTGCACGACTTTGCCCTGCAGCTCTCACCCCATCTGCCTGCCGGGATTCACCTCCAATCCGGGCGGGATAATCCCCTCCTCGGAGCATCCCTGGAGCCGCAGAGCAGCTTCCCCGCGGCGCCGGCTGCCGGGGAAGGGATGAAGACGCTATGGCCAAGCTTTTGCTAAAACTCCAGCGGTATTTTCGGCGCAGACCCGTGCGTTTCTTCACGCTGCTGGCTCTGTACCTGGCTGCCGGCAGTTTGGTTTTCCTGCACTCCGGCTTTTCCGGGGAGCCCAGGGTGCCCGGGAGCCCGCGCAGCCCCGCGGCCGCAGAGGGGCCGGGGCTGCCCTACCTGGGGGTGATGCAGCTCAGCCGCGGCTTCAAGGCGGCGGCCACGATGCCGGCGGGGGGACGAAGGCTCGGCCCCTGGTTCAAGAGCACCTCCAAGGAGCCCTCGGACAGGGGAAAATCCCGGGATAACGGCGGCGCCCGGAGCCGAGCGCTCCGGGGCAGGAGCGGCCGCGAGAAGGAGGAGGACAGAGGTGAGGGCTGGGCACCAACGAGGGGGGGGGTTTCTCCTCTTTGCCTCTCTCAGGGGGACATCACCAGCTGGGGCAGTGGTCTCTGAGCTAATTTTGGGTTGTGCATCCCTGCCAGGACCACCAGGAAATGTGTATTTATTTGTTTATTTATGAACCACGTGCGTGTACTGCTGGAGCACCGAGGTTTTCTTCCCACACCCCACTCTGGAGAATACCAGTCCAGAGGATATTTCCAGAAGGGTCTTCTCCCTCCTTCTTCCCTCCTCCCTCCCCAAGGGCCAATAATCTGCTGTTATTTTTCCATCTTCACTCCTTCCCCCTGGTGCATCACCAAGCTCTGAGTCTCCCCTTGCTGTTAGAGGAGATTTTTTGGGGGTGGCATTTGGGGGATGCTGTGCCCCATCTTCTTCCCACCCTTTGGCTCTGCCAGAGGCCAAATTCAGTTTTCATCCTGTTGGCCTGAATCAACACAAAATCCAGGGTTGTGTGGAGGCAGGGGCTGGCTGTGATTCCCATGGAAGTGCAGACAGGGCTGTGGCCTCTGGAGCCAGGAAATCCCTGCCTGGCTGAGGTCTTGTCAAGTGGGTCCATTATTAATGATCAAGGACAAGAAAATGGAGTCGTTCCCATTGATTTTTAAAATGTACATCTATTTATCCTGAAGGCAGCTGAGGCTGCACATTTGGTGGGATTTGAGACTGGATTCCAACCCCATGGCAAACTGGGGCTTTTCCAGGAGTCCAGGCTTGATACCCCCATCCTGGGCTGCTCCCAGGGCATGGAGGGCTCCTCCTCCTCCTCCCATAGGATGTGGTTGTGTTCATTCCAGGAAAGATGCATGGTCCAGGCATGGAAGCCAAAGGAAAAGCGATGCTTACAGGATTTTCTCCTGCTAAAAGGAGTTGATTCCCCCGTTGTGACCCCGCTCCGAGGGGTCTCTGGGGTGTTTTGGTGGCCACATCCCTCCATTAATGCAAACTGGCCTCAGTGCAGCCCCAGCAGATGGTCCCTGAGCCCGGGCTGGCTGTCCCCATGAAGACCCCAAGCAGTGCCTGTGTCCCCGGCCATATGTCCCGTGTGCTCCAAGATTAACCTCATCCAGCACTGCCAGCAGGGATGGGATGCTGGGCTTGGGATTCCTGGTTTATCTGCTCCCAGGTGGTCCAGGAATATTATTTTCCCCTTGGAGCATCTTGGCAGCTCCTGAGTGCGATGGTGTTGAGAAATCCCTCAGGCCCGGTGTTCCCGGTGTGGGTGGAGCCTCGGCAGCTCCCCCTCGCCTCCCTGCTCCTCTGGAGCACCGGGATATCTGGCAGGAGCAGGCGGATTTAATGGCGCTGGTAATTAAGTGGGGACAGCTTAACGAGGCGGCTGCGGAGGCTGTGCCACGTGAAATCATTCCAGGGGGAATACTGCTCCAAAAATCAGCTCTGGTTCAGAGCGTGATGTGCAGCTCCCTCTTCCTCCTCCTCCTCCTCCTCCTCCCTCTCCCGGCAGTGTCAGGCGAAGGTGTGGGTGAAGAACAGTCCTGTCTGCCAGGGAACGGCCTCATCCCCCTGGGAATGCCAATCCCCATGGGAAGGGGCATCTCCTGCCTCTGTCCAGGGAGGATTTTTAGGCAGTGAAGCCAAAGGAACCAGGAACAGACCCCAACCCTCAGCCACATCCCTCTCTGGTGCCTTCCTGGACAAGCCCAGCCATTCCCACCTGTGATACACAACCAGGCAATTCCATGAGGATGCAGGGACCAGCCACCCCGGGCAGACAGCTGGAGCCATCCCTTTATCCCTAGCTCTGGGAAAAAACGGGATGCTTGGAGGAATTTAATGACAGTCACAGTGTGGGTCTGTGTGTCTGCTCACAGCCGTGTTCCCAGCAGGCTCCAAAATTCCTCCTGGAGATGGAACCTCCAGGAGAATGGAGAGAATTCCCCTGTCCCCACACACAGCCAGTCCCTCTCAGTGCCTCCCCCTTCTCCTGTGTCCTGGTCTCTCCCTCGTTATTCCGGCTGGCTTCCCGATGAGTGGCAGCACGCATATGCCAGGAGCACTGGGTTGAAGGTAATGCACATCAGTCACCGGCTCCGTGCAAGCGTCTGGAGCCATCCACACCCGCTGGATCAGCACAGCTGGGATCCACTGACCTGCCAGGACCTGCTCAGCCCTGTGGGAATGCCTGGGCATAGCTGGGAGTTACGGCTCTGGTGGTTGAAATTATCCAGTACATTTCTCTCCATCTCCCTCCCCTGCCAGCCTCCAGGCTGGCTTGGGAAGGCAGCTCTGGCACTGGTGGGGTCTGTGCTAATGTGGGAAATTGGGAATGGGGGGGGTCTGTGCCTGGGGCACACCAAGGATGGGGTGAGCTGGGACCCCAGGGAGGTGGGGAAAGCAGGGAGGAGGTGGGAAAAGCAGGGAGGAGGTGGGAAAAGCAGGGAGGAGGTGGGAAGTGTTATCCCAGAGTGGGGTTTGGAATTGGAGTGGCACAGTGAAAGAAATTCCCTCCTGTGAGGGTGGGGAGGCACTGGCACAGCGTGCCCAGAGAGGCTGTGGCTAGAAGTGTCCCAGGCCAGGTTTGAACAGGGCTTGGAGCAACCTGGGCCAGTGGAAAGTGTCCTTGCCTGGTTTGAACCCAGAGTTTCCAAAGCAAACACACCGGGAATGCTGCCGCACATCCCTGCTTGGGGGAAACCAAGCGGGGTGGGATCAGTGGGTTTGAGCCCCTGTCCCCTCTCTGTCCCCAGCCCGGTACATCGGCTGCTACCAGGACAACACGCGGCAGAGGACCCTGCGTGGGATGTCCTTCTTCGACTACAAGAAGATGACGGTGTTCCGCTGCCAGGACAACTGTGCCGAGCGGTAGGGACGGTGACAGGGGCTCCAGGAATCCGGCAATCCCTGCAAGCCGGCTCCATCAATCCCTCCTACAATCCTGTGAATTCCTGCACACAGGCTCCATCAATCCTTCCCCACATCCTGTGAATCCCTGTGCACTGTCTCCATCAATCCTTTCTGATGGGATGGGATAGGATAGGATAGGATGAAATAGAATTAAATGATATGATATGATATGATATGATATGATTGATTTGATATGATATATTAGGTTATGATAGGAAAATAGGGTAAGATGGGATAGTATGGAATGGAATTAAATTATGATATGGTATATGATATGATATGATATGGTATGATATGATATGATATGATATGATATGATAGGAAAATAAGGTAGGATAGGAAGTAGGATGGAATGGAATTACATTATGATATGTGATATATGATATATGATATATGATATATGATATATGATATATGATATATGATATATGATATGTGATATGTGATATGTGATATATGATATATGATATATGATATATGATATATGATATATGATATATGATATATGATATATGATATATGATATATGATATATGATATATGATATATGATATATGACAGGATATAATATCATATTGTATCATATATTAGGATATGAGATCTTATGATATGCTGGGGAAATGGGGTAGGATAGGAGATGGAATGGAATGGAATGGAATGGAGGGGAGTAATAGGATGGAATAGACCAGAAAAATAAGGATAGGAGAGGAAAGAATTGCAGAATGGGATGGAATAATGGAAAGGATAGGATAGGATAGGATAGGATAGGATATTTTCAGTTGGAAGAGCCCTAGCCCACAAGGATCCCTAGCCCAAAACGAATCCCTGGGATGCACTGCTGATCCCAGCATCGGCCTTACACAGGAATGCTCCTCCCAATCCCCCTAGAGCCGGGGTGGGGATGCCGGAGCAGTGCTGAGATCCCTTTTCCCTCCGGCAGGGGGTACCTGTACGCGGGGCTGGAGTTCGGGGCCGAGTGCTACTGCGGGCACAAGATCCAGGCAGCCAACGCCAGCGAGTCCGAGTGCAACATGGCCTGCAAGGGCGAGCGCAGCAACACGTGCGGCGGGGTGAACCGCCTCTCCATCTACCGCCTGGAGCTGGCACAGGAGTCTGCTCGCAGGTGTAAGCTGGGGATCCTCGGGGGGATTCTCTTGGTGCTGGAGGGGTGATGCCGGTGTTCCCGAGCTGGGTCGTGGCTCTGCAGAGGTTCTTGGGGAGTGGTTTTTGAGTCTGGTATAGTTTGCGTCAGGAATCTCCTTGTGAGGAATGCTGCTGGCTGGGGTTGGGTGGAATGAGGAGCCCCAAGGACTCCTGCTGGAATTCAGGGAATTTTGGGAGTCTTTGGGTGGAGATTGCTTTCCCGATGTTGTCTCCTGTGTGTGCTGCAGGTTTTGCATCAAGAATCTCCTAATGGGGAATGCGGTTGGCTGGGGTTGGGTGGAATGAGGAGCCCCAAGGACTCCTGCTGGAATTCAGGGAATTTTGGGAGTCTTTGGGTGGAGATTGCTTTCCCGATGGTCAAACAGGACCATCAGTGTCTCCTGTGTGTGCTGCAGGATGAAGGATGAGTGGGAATCCCCAGGCAGAGCTGAGGGTGCTCCCTCATTTGGCTCCCAATTAGGCAGCTCAATAATTACCCACATCTCCTGCTCACCTTTCCTCATATCCAAGGAATGGCAAAGGGGATGGCAACAACCAGGAATACACAGGGGCTGAGGGTGCCAAGGACCTGGGATGGGATTCCAGCACTGGGAAAGACCCAACCAAACCCAGCCCTGCTCTCCTCCCTGGCTCTATCCCTGCTCCATCTCTGTGCTCAGTGAGTTGATAAAAACAGCCAGGAAAAAACATCCCTGACTTTGCTCCCGGGGTTTGCTCTGATTTTGCTCCATCAGCAGCCAGACGAGCGAGCGTCACGCAATGTGGCTGCACTGCTGGAGGGGCTGGGAGCCACTGGAGCGGTCAGGAATGCCGTGTCACACTGTGTCACACTGTGTCACATGGAGTGGCACTGGTGTCATTTTTGGGGTGTCACTGGGGCCTCTCTGTCTCTCTCTGTGTCCCAGATGGAAGCGCGATATTCCGGGGGTGCTTCCGCCGGCCGGAAAACGTCTCCATCGCCCTGCCCGCCAGCCAGCTCATGCTCAACATGTCCGTGGATAAATGTGTGGATTTCTGCACGGGGAAGGTACAGGGATAAACCTCACTTCTGCATCTTTGTTTCCATCATCATCATCAGAGTCACACCGGGAGATCTGAATCCAATCCAGGGATGGGATTTTTGCATGTCCAAATGGATTTGTGTCCCTGCCACGGGAGGGACTGGAGCCAGCAGCAGTGCTGGGAAAGTTTGGGAAGGAACATCCCAGAATTATAAATTTAGGTTGGAAGGGATTTTTAAAGGAGCCACCATGGGGTCCTGGTCTGGCTCAGGGGTCTCATCCTGGGGAAAGGCTGGCAGTGGGAACTGATGGAGGGTGGGTGCTGGAATGGGCTGTAAGGATGCTGGGAATGGTCTGGAATTATGCTTGAAACGGGTTGGGAGGATGCTGGAAATAAGGCAGGACACACTGGAATTGGAAGGATGCTGGAAAGGGCTGGGAGGAGGCTGGAGTGGGATGGAACGGGCAAGAACAATACTAGAATTGTCTGGAATGATGCTGGAATTGAAATGATACTGGAATGATGCTGGAAATGGGCTGGAAGGATGCTAGAAATAAGGTGTAAAGATGCTGGAATTGGAAAGATGTAGGAATGGTCTGGAATGGTGCTGGAATTGGAATGGTACTGGACTGGCCTGGAAGGATGCTAGAATGGTCTGGAAGAATGTTGGAAATGGGCTGGAAGGATGCTAGAAATAAGGTGTAAAGATGCTGGAATTGGAAAGATGTAGGAATGGTCTGGAATGGTGCTGGAATTGGAATCTGGAAGGATGCTACTGGAATGATTCTGGAAATAGGCTGGAAGGATGCTGGAAATAAGGTGTAAAGATGCTGGAATTGGAATGATGCTGGAATGGTCTGGAAGGATGCTGGAATTGGAAGGATGCTGGAATTGGAAGGATGCTGGAATTGGAAGGATGATGGAATGCTCTGGAAGAATGTTGGAAATGGGCTGGAAGGATGCTAGAAATAAGGTGTAAAGAGGCTGGAATTGGAAAGATGTAGGAATGGTCTAGAATGGTGCTGGAAATGGTCTGGAAGGATGCTAGAATTGGAATGGTGCTGGAATTGGAATGATGCTGGAATGGTCTGAAATGGTGCTGGAATTGGAATGATGCTGGAATGGTCTGGAATGCTGCTGGAATTGGAATGATGCTGGAATGGAAGGATGCCACAAACCGCCCTGCACTGCCCACCAAGGGCGGGTGTAGGGGGCCCTGCTGTGGGGCAGGGATGCGGTGCCGGTGCCATTCCCTGTGTCCATCCCCGCAGGAATTCCCGCTGGCAGCCCTGGCGGGCACCACGTGCCGCTGCGGCTTTCCCAGCACGCTGTTCCCGCTGCACGAGCGCGAGGATGAGCAGCTCTGCGCCCACAAATGCGCCGCCGAGGAGTTCGAGAGCTGTGGCTCCGCTGAGTTCCTGCTGGTCTACCAGACACAAGTGCAGGGTGAGCTGCTCCCAGCCCTTCTCCCCCTCCAGGAATGCCAGCAGGGAGTGTGGGTATCCTGTTAAAAATCAGCGTTTCTTTTTATTCTCTGGGAAATCGGGGCTCCCCTGAGGAGCTGTGGTTGCTGCCTGACTCAGCACAGAGGATTCCGTCTGCCTCTGGCAGGATCCCTCCTTCCTAGGGCTTCTCCCACCTCTCTGTGATCCCATGGGAGAGGGATCTATAGGAGAGGGATCCCATGGGAGTCTGCTATCCAGCAGGACAAGCTCCAGGGAAAAAGAGTGGGGAAAAGGCTGTGACTGAGCAAAATGTTCCCAAGAGGACTCTTGTCCTCCAGCAGTGGGAGCAGGGAGCCAGGGAAGCAGTGGGAGAAAGGAAAGGCGTTTCTGGGAGAGGAAAGAGGTGAAGGGAGCAAGTGAGGACCCAAATTTGGGTGAGTTTAGGTCATTCTTGTCACGATCTTTTGGTGTTTGGGGCTGAAACGCTGTTCAGTGATCCATAAAAAAAGCAGGAGCCTTGCTTGGCACAGGAATCCCTGTTAGTCACTCTTCCCTAAGCACACAGCTGGGAATGACAGAGAACTCCTGGGAAAATCCTCTCGGGACTTTTCGGGTGTTTAGGACCCTCTGAGGTGCCCAGGACCCTTTGGGATGCCCCTCTAAGCCTTAGGCAAGGCACCTTTCCCCACCCAGCCACCTCCTCGCCCCTTCCCCAACATTTTCCTGGGAGCAGCAGCCTTTCCCAAGATAATCCCTGTGGGAAAAGCAGCTTTCCATGACACATTCCTGGTTTCTCCCTGCAGACAACCGCTGCATGGACAGGAGGTTCCTGCCCAGCCGTGCCAAGCAGTTGGTGGCCCTGGCCAGCTTTCCTGGAGCAGGGAACACCTGGGCACGGCACCTGATCGAGCTGGCCACCGGCTTCTACACCGGCAGCTACTACTTCGATGGCTCCCTCTACAACAAAGGTGAGGGCAGGGAACAGCTGGGGACAGCTGGGGACAGTCCTGGTGACATCCCAGGGGCTGCAGGAAGGGCGGAGCAGAGCTGGGTGTGAGCTGTGCTGATCCGTGGGGAGCTTTGGGGTGTCCTGGTGAGGGAATTCCTCCCTGGGAGGGTGGGGAGGTCCTGGCTGCCCAGAGAAGTGTCCAAGGTCTGGTTGGACAGGGTTTGGAGTAACCTGGGATAGTGGGAGGTGTCCCTTTCCAAGGGGGTTGGAATGAGATGAGCTTTACGATAACCTCCACTTCAAAGAATTTGGGATTCTGGTTCCAAAAACCCACCTCAATCCCAGCCCTCCCATTTAGAACCACTCACAATTTTATTTGGAGACCTTGAAGATTTTTCCTGCTATTCCTTCACTTTTTGTGGCTTTGAGAGGAAATTCTCCATTCCTCCTCAGCTCTGGTGGAGTTGGGATCTGCACTTGTGCCAAGTGGGGTCTGTACCCAGGGTATTCCCTAAAATCCCCCTTTTCCTGACACCACAGGAGCACATTGCTTCCAAATTCCTTCCAAATTCCTAACAAATTCCTAACAAATTCCTGCCAAATCCAGCCTTGCAGAGGGAGATGCTCAGTGAGGGTGTGCTGTCCCAGCCCCCAGGGTGCAGCAGATCCCAGGGAAGGGAGCAGCAGTGGGAAAAGCCTCGGCTGCGTTTTCCTGAGCGTTCCGTGCTCATTCCCTGCCGGAGGGGCCGGGAGGTTTCCAGGCAACCGGCAGAGTTATCCAGCACCGAGAGCCAATTACACCTCTCTAATTGATGGAATACAGCTCCTCCCAGCTTATCCCCCACTCCAGGTGCATCCCAGGGGCTGGGATTGATGCTGGCTCAGTGCAGGGTCCCCTCTCTGGACCCCCCATGGCATCACCCCCACCTTGGGCTGCCCCAAATTTCCCTTTATTTGTTATTGGGGGAGTTCCAGCTGTGCTCAGTGAGGTTAAAGCCATAAAATCTGCCCTTGACCCCCTCAAAGCAGGCCTGAGAGCTGAATGTGGCCAGGGAGTGTCACCCTGAGAGGCCTCTGTGCCTGTGAGCCACCCACTCATGAATTTTACGAGACTCATAACATGGGAAAATAAATGATTTCCATCTGGGCGAGGGATGCAAATCCTCCTTCACGCCCCAGCTGCTTTCATCATCCAACAGGATTTTGCAACCTGATATCCCTGTGATGTTCCCTTTCATGGAACCACGGGATCATTCCGGTTGCAAAAGCTCTCTAAGATCAAATCCAACTGTTCCTCCAGCGCTGCCAAGGCCACCATGTCCCTAAGAGCCACATCCACACGGCTTTTAAATCCCTCCAGGGATGGGAACTCCATCACTGCCCTGGGCAGCTGTGCCAGGGACTGGTCACCTCTTGGTGGAAATATTTATCTTTATGTCCCATCTAAACCTCCCTGGCACAACTTGAGGCCATTTCCTTTAATCCTCTCTGGTTTTCCCTGGGAGCAGAGCCTGACTCCCCCCAGCTGCCCCCTGTTCCAGGGAGCTGTGCAGAGCCTGAAGGTCTCACCTGAACCTCCTTTCCTCCAGGCTGAGCCCCTTCCCCAGCCCCCTGTCATTCCCATTAATCCCAGCTCTGTCTGGGCAGGATTCAAGGGCGAGCGGGATCACTGGAGGAGCGGGAGGACCATTTGCATCAAGACCCACGAGAGTGGGCAGAAGGAGATCGAGTCCTTCGACTCGGCCATCCTGCTCATCCGCAACCCCTACAAGGCGCTGATGGCCGAGTTCAACCGCAAGTACGGCGGCCACATCGGCTTCGCCGCCCACGCCCACTGGAAGGGCAAAGGTAGGGCAGGGAAGAGGCTGGGAGAGCTCCAGCCCGGCTGCTGGAGCTGGGAATTGGTTGGGAAAGCCTGGCAGAGCTGGAGCTGGGTCCATGGGGGAATTTTGGGCTGTGCCAGCACTTTGGGGCCGTCTCTCTCTGTGACCTCGGGTGGTCGTGGGCTCCCCGTTGGGTGGGATGGGACAGGGCAGCAGGGCCACCCTGCCCTGGCTGACCTGGGCAAGGATGGGCATCTCCTGTCCCCACAGGGAATGGTGGCACCCCCAGCTCCCCCTTGAAGTATCCAGGTGTTATTTCCATGTGTCCGGCTGCTCCGGAGCCTCCACCCTCCCCACGCACGGGCGTGTGCCCCAGGCTGCTTAATTACAGCAATTTCCAAATTGCTGTTGTGGGATTGACTTCATTGGAAGGAGTTAAAATGTTTAGCTTGATTGAACATCTGCTACCCTTAATTCGGAGTTTATTTAAGGGGAGCTTTGGCTGCCGTGGCTGGGATGTGCCTGGATTTCGTTATCTCCATGTGCTCACAGCACTGGGGACAGCCCAGCCCTGCTCTTCCCCACTTCCTCAGCCCTGTGTCCCTGGGCTGGCACTGTCCCCACTGTGGTGGCACAGGAGACTCTTGGTTGATTTTTTTTTTCCCCATCCATCTGTGAATAGAGCCAGGATTGGTATCCCAGCACCACAGGGAGCATCCTGAGCCTCCCCAGTCCCAACCCCATCCCCAGTCTGTCCCAGAGACCCAGAGGGGACAATTCCCTCAGTCTTGTTCGCATGCACTTCAAAATACACCACCAAATTTTTTCCAGAGGATGTGTGGAGCAATTAGGAGATGGGTTAACTGTCAGGTTAATTAACCATTGCTGGGAAAGATGGAGATTTTCCATTGCATGGTTGGTGAGCCCATTCCCAACTGGAGATGCTCCTGAACACGGAGCATGAGGGTCCCATTACTCCAAATTATTGCCCAGCTCTCCAAATTACTTCCTTCTCTCAATAACTAATTTTGGGGGCAAATTTGGGAAAAAAAATCCCCAGGCCCTCTATCCATCCTCACTCCCAGTGCTGAGGGGGTGTTTTCCCATTTTTCCCAGCCCATTCCCAGCTCTGCAGAGCCCAAACCCCCCTTTGGCTCCGTGGCATTAATTTTACGACATCCCTGGAGCGGCTCCAAAGCAAAGTTTTATGTGCTGTGATTACACAAGGTGAATTGTCCTGGATCTGCTTAATGGAACACATCCTGTGGTTAACGATTCCTGCGGGAATGAAACCCAGTCCAGCTGTTAATCAGGCCCTGCTTTTGTGGGGAGCACACGGGGAAGAGGGAGATGCCTGGAACTCCAACACCAGCTCTGATTATCCCCGTCCCTTTTACCGCCTGGTTTGAACTGCAGCATCAATTAGCCAGGAGAAGGTTAATTGAGAGCAGGCATGGAGAGAGGACACAGAGGACATCCACTCACACTCTCTGCTCCTTTTTTTTTGTTTTTATCTCCCCCAGAGTGGCCGGAGTTCGTGGCCAACTACGCACCGTGGTGGGCGACGCACACGCTGGACTGGCTGCGCTACGGGAAGAAGGTGCTGGTGGTGCATTTCGAGGACCTCAAACGGGACCTGTTCGTGCAGCTGCAGAGGATGGTGGCCCTGCTGGGTGTCACAGCCTGCGAGGACAGGCTGCTGTGCGTGGAGGGACAGAAGGATGGCAATTTCAAGCGCTCGGGGCTGAGGAAGCTGGAGTTCGACCCCTACACGCCCGAGATGCGCAAGGCGATCGGCGGCTACATCCGAACCGTGGACGCGGCGCTGAGGCTCCGCAACCTCTCGGGGGTGCCCGAGGATTATTACCCCAGATGATGGTGACCACAGCAGGGGGACCGTCCCCTGCCTGGCCAGGGGTCCTCCCGGCTTCCTCCGCCCGATTCCACCCAGTGGGTGGCTCCTCTTTTAACCCTTTGTGTGCTGCTGCTGCTGCTGTCGGTCACTCCCTGCCTGCATGAGCCACCGCAGGTCCCCAGCTGTCGCTGAGCTTTTTTTTGGCCAACCTGGGGACACCGGTGCCTTCCCTGCCCTGGGGTCCCTGCTGCTGTTCTGGCTGTCCCAGCCCTCCTGGGAAGTGCTATGGGACATTTGTGTCCCCTTAGGCTCTCCTGGGGACGCTGAGCTGCTCGGGCTGTGCCTGGTGCATCCAGGGCTGAGCTCCCCAGGGTGGGCGTCTCCAAAATCCCAGCCCTGGAAGGATTCTGCTTGTCCTTTGATGGAATCTTCAGCCTTCCCAAGGCAGGATGGACCAAGGGCGTGGCACTGTGTGGGTGATGCTGCTGTGGATCCTGCCTGAGGTTATGGGATCAGCAAGGTCCCAGACACGGTGGCTGTGGCCCCTCGAGCCATCCTGTGGGTCCCTGAGAATTCCCTGGAATTCTCCAGCCACAGCACCAGCCACAGCAGCAGCCCTTGGGGGGGCCCATGACCCCCACCAGCGTGGCTGCAGGTGGAGGCTCCCCTTCCCTGTGGATGCTGCTCCAGAGGGGGACAAGGTGGGACCCCCGAGCTCACCCAGGCCCCATTTCAGAGCCCACGAGCCAGAACAACCCCCCAGGAGCATTTTTGGGGGGCCAGGAGCAGTTTGGGGGACCAGCAGTGGTGTCCACACTGCAACCCAACCCCTGAGGGGAGCAAACCCCGGGGCTGAGCTTTGGGGTGTCCCAAAGCCAAACCAAAGGATCCCCCCACACCGGGAATGTGCCGATTCCCGGCTGGCTTTGTGCACAGCTGCATGTGGCCCCTGGCTGTCCCCTCACCCCATGCCACCCTCCCCACCCTGGCTTTGCCCCAAATGAGCTCCCCAAAGCTCCCAACCCGCCAGACCCCCTTGGATGTAGGTGCAAAAGCCATATATTGTACGCAGCCTTTTCTAGAGTTAGAGATTCACCAGTTGGCTTTTAACTCTTGATCCTGATGGGAATGCAGGCACAGGTGGGATCCAGAGACCCCTCTTGGTCTCTGTTCCAAGAGAGAAGAAAACTCCCTGGAGAAAAAAGGAGCATTTCAATAAAAATCTATTTTTCTAAGGTGTGTTTGGAGCAGAGCTGGGCTGGGGGGCTCCTCCTTGTTATTTTGAAGGAGGTGGGGATTTCATTCAGAGGGAGCAGCTGCCCTGTTTTTAACTCTTCCCTTGACAAACAGCTGGAGGTTTTTTGGGATCCGTGGCAGTGGGAATGGAGCTGGGCCCACGTTCATGGCAGCCCTGGGGTTGTCTGTCAGTCAGAGCAAACCCTCAGGGCAACCCAGCAACTAAAAGAGATATTTTATTGCTGCTTTGCCTCCCCGTGTGTTTGTGGGGCCACCTGAGCACCCCTCACCCATCCCAGACCAGGGATGTGTGAGCAAAGGGAGAACAGCTCCTCTCCCCTTTAATCCCATTAATTCACTGCTGTATTTAAACCCATTAATGGGTATTTAATTCCCATTAATGTCATTTCTGTGTTGACAACGCAACCAACGCAGCTCCTTTTTGGGAGCTTCAGTGAGTGGAGAGTGTCCTTACAGACAGATTTAATGGGATGCATGGTAGGAAGGGGGAGATTCACTGCAGGATTTATTCCTGACCTTCCTTGGCACCAGAGCGAGGGCTGGGTGCGATTTATCCCTTATTTCTAATCCGGAGTTGGTGAAATTCCCTTTTTTATTTTATTTTTTTTTAGCAGGGATGAAGCCTCACATCAGCCTTGATTTGTTCTGACAGGCCCCGGCCGCCAAAGGGGCAGCACTCCCTCCCGCCCCTCGGAAGTAATTAACCCCCCAGAGCCAATTAATCGCCGAGATAAAGCAATTAAGGGATGACATCGCGTGCGGCGCTCGGAGCCTGGGCTGCAGCTTGCAAGGAGGGAGGGGAGGGTGGGGAGGGGACACCACATCTGCCCCTTCACCTCCACAAACCCCACAAAAAAATGCCTGGGGATCTCCCCAGCCTCCAGCAGAATCAATTTACCTCTTCTTCTTTTTTATTCTTTTTTCCCTGTTTTTATTGCACCACAATTACTCTTTTATTTCTTCAATTTAATTCGCGCTGAAATGGAGCAGTTGGAAGACATTAGGGCCGTGTCAGGGTGTGCTGCATATCTGGCTGCACCTCTGGATTGTGGGATTCCCCTTTCCCCTCATCCCACTGATGCAGGAGCAGCTTCCCCCTCCTGCCAGGAGCCGCACGCACAGCCCGAGCTGGAGCTCCCTACTCTGATTTTTAATTCATTTATTAAACTCTGGGCAATATTTCAACCACGAGGAACTGGCACGCAAGGATAAAATTCCCATTCCCCCTGGAAAAAGGAGCCAACCACCCTCCCCACATGGTTTTCCTGGAAAAAGCTGCTGACATTTCATAGCAGCTGGTGCCTGGGGGAGGCAGCACTCAGCCTTTCCACGAGGATTTGAAAAGATGGGAATCTTTCAGCTTGAATCATCCTGAGCATCCCTGGCTGGGCACAGCTCGCCCTGCCCTGGTGTGGGGCTGAGGGGACCATGACCCTCCCCTTCCTCCCTGGATTCCTGCAGGAAAAAATCATCTCTTTTTGGCGGTCTTGCATCCCTGGGAGCGTTTTCCTGTCTCCTCCTGCAGCGTTCCTCCCTCCAGGGATGCAGGGATGCATGGGGTTTCTCAGCTGTTGCTGTGGCAACGGCGTCTGCACCAAAAGCTCCCGCATTTCCCCCAGTTCCGGGTGGGTTTTGTGCTCACTGGAGGTGATGCCAAGTGTGGTCCTCAATCCCTTCCTGGCAAAGGAATGGATGCTCCTTTGGGGTGAATTCAGGGGATTCTGGGCAATGCCTGCAGTGATTTTAAAATGCTGGGGGCTCAGAGAGGAGGAGTTTGCCTTCTCAAATTAAATCCTGTGAAATTCCAGCTGTGTTTAAAAAAGGGGAAATCTGCCCCCCCCCCCCCCCCC
>VXBR01011231.1:250247-262536 GCA_013400215.1 Cisticola juncidis
AGCAGCAGCACTTCCACAAAATCCCCTAGATGGGGAGATGGGAAATAAATCTGAGAGCAGCCATCTCCACCCCTGACAAGACCAACAGGTTTATGTATCAGCTTGGCTAATTCCCCTAAAATTTACAGCTGACAGGGATAATTTAAACCTGGCTCCAAGCAAAGGGAGAGGGGAACGTGTTTATTCCTTTTTTTTCTTTTAATTTTAAATTTCATTCCAATTTGGAGTAAGGGCAGTGATTTATGGGAGAGGGAAAGCACGGCTTTATTTTAGGGCCGTGACAGACAAGTGAAAAAGAGCTGTTGTTAAGGATGGCAACACATTCCACAGGCACAGGGTTTGCTGTATTCCAGAATAATTTCTCCCAGGAAATGAGACCCAGCCTTGGATTTGGGGTGGGGGATGTGAATCCAGGGAAGCAGCAGCGGGAAGAGAGCAGGTTTGGGATGTGCGGGGTGAGGACCAGTCCTGCCACAGCTCCCAGTGGGCTGCAAGATCTGCTGGATCCCACAGCACAACGGGGAACTGGGATAGGGAGGGGTGGGATGGCTGGGAATGGGGTTTGGGAGGTGAGGACTGGGGGTCCCAAGGTTCTGGACTGGGGATGCTGGGCTTAGGATGAGAATCACAGGGATGTGGATGGGGGTCCTGGGCTGCAGGTTGGGGTCCCAGGTTTGGGATAAAGGTCCTGGACAAGGCTTGGGGCACCAATTCTGGGGATTTGGGTCCTGGGATGGGGCGTTTGTGCCCCAGCTCCAAAACCTGTTTATTCTTTACCACAATCCCTGAGCTACCCTAAAATCCTGATCCCCACGACCGCCCTAATTCCAGATTCCATGGGGATGGCTCTGCATCCTACTCATCCCTTGACTCTAAATCCAACTGCATCCCAATTTGACCGATTTCTGCCCCAAAAGGGGTGGCAGATCCCAGCACCACCAGCCCTGGAGCTGCAGCTCCCACCCAGCCTTTTCCCTGGATGCTAATTCCAGTTTGTGCACGTTCCCCTGGAGCTGCCCGTGGTCATTAACCTCCTGCTGCCGTTAATCAAGAGGACTTTGTTAATTAACAGCTAAGGATGTCTCCAGCTGAGCAGAGCAGGGGTGGGATCGGGGTCACCGGGACACATCCAAGGATCCTTGATTTAATAAATTGGAGCTTCCCAGCACTCTGTGGGAATCCATGAACAAAATATCCAGCACTGCAAAAAACCCAGGGAATGCTGACAGGATGCATCCTCAGCACCCTGGGAGATTCCAGAGCCGCAGTTCTTGCGGTATTTTGGGAATATCTGAGAAATTTGGGCAATACTGAGCTACATTTCTTCACCACTCTGCCAAAAAGGGAAGAAAAACCTGGCTGAGGAGGCTGAAGTTTTCTGAGGAATGTTTTTTTTATCCCTGCTTCCATTTTATAGGCATATAAAAAATGTGCATTTTTAACGCTGCCTGGGTGAGCTGTTTGCTGCCTGTCTCAGGGAACAGAAATCACTGATATTCCCTGGGGATGTTAATTCAAAGCCAACAGAGTCCAGCAACAAAAAATCAGTGGGTTTTTCCCTTCTCTTCCCCAAATCCTACCAGGATGAGGAGAATCAGGAACAAGAGGGGGCAGAAGAGCAGTGTCTGGATGGATGTTGGGGTGGAGCACTGGGATCATCCATGGGAGATCTCCCAAAGCCCATCCAAGAGGCTCAGATCCCACTCAAACCCCACCCCTCTGCTCCTGAGCTCTTTACACAATTCCAAATCCGACCCCAGGGATCAGGAATACACACAGGGAAGCGACTGCTCAGTGAAAAACCCTGGGATCCTTCATACTCCACACATCGAGGGATTTATCTGGAAAACAGAGGTTTATTAAATAAGCAAACAGCTACAAAGATGGACTCAAATATTTGGGAAACTTGGGATTCTCAGGCTGCCATTACAGTGATGATTTAACCCCAGGGTAAGTACCAAGGCACTGCTTTTTTTGTTTGTTTTTGGTTTTTTTGGAAAGCTGTCTGGAGTAATAACAGATGGGCTTGGAAAAAACAGACACCAGAATGAGTGAGGAGCATCCTGAATCCATGATGAACATCCCTGAGGCGCTGTGGGGTGGCATCCAGTCCTTCACCCCACTGCTCCCACATCCAGGATTTATCCAACCCCTGAGCCCAAAAAGCCCCAGAGGCTGCTGGCTCTGGGTACATCCCACTCCCACTGTTCCCCAGACAGATCCTCTGCAGGTTCTGTGTGTCCCTGTCACCGCCCTGTCTGTCCATCTGTCCCGTCCATCCCATCTGTCCTATCCCACTCCTAATGGGATCCCGGCAACCTTCCAGCATTATTAATTAAACACCAGGGAAAATGAGCAAGAGGAGCCTCCTGCCACCAACAGAGAGGCCCTGCAGCCTCCTCAGGCACTGCATCTTCCATGGGGATGGATCCAGCGGGGTTTTGGGGGAA
Source organism: Cisticola juncidis (assembly GCA_013400215.1). Lineage (NCBI taxonomy): Eukaryota > Metazoa > Chordata > Aves > Passeriformes > Cisticolidae > Cisticola > Cisticola juncidis. The sequence continues at coordinate 252,698 of VXBR01011231.1, forward strand.
AAATCTCTGGGGATTGAGGCTGGGATGTGGCAGTGCTCCCTAGGGATGTGGGTGGATCCCAATCCCAGGAGATACAGAGACAATCCAGGTGCTGGGTGTCCCATCACACGAAGGAGGTGATGCAGATCCAGGTGGGGCAGTGCTGGAGGTGGAGAGGATGCTGGATAATCCATTTGAAATCCTGAAATCCGTCTGTTCTAATCCACGACATTCCCATGGCTCAGTTACCTGGGCTTTACTTGTACCTGTGGCTGGCACAATCTGCTGCCTGGAAATAACTCCCTGGCTTTTCCTGGGAGCTGCCTCTCCATTTTATTCTCCATTTTCTGATTTCCAAGGAAAGCTATAAATAAATATTTCAGCTTTTGTGGGCCCCTGGGAGCAGACTCTTGAATGCCAACACATCAAAACTCGGCACAAAGCTCCCCAAGGAACATCCTGAAGTGTCCCCAGCTCGAGGGACTCCTCGCTGTCCTGGCAGTGACACAAAAATGAGGGTGACACTGGGTTGTGGTGAAGGAGCCCTAATGGACAAAGAGCTCCAAAATTAATTTGGTGTGAAATTGGACGGAGGCTGTGGCTTGGACCATACCCATGGAGCCTCCCACGAGATTCCCAGAGTATCCCAAGATGGGAGAGACAAAATCATCCGGACTGGTCCCACCAGGGAGCAGCTGGACACAGGAGGTGACAGCAGGTTCTCCCCAGGAGCTCATTCCCAGCTCCATGACAGCTCCTGGTCCCAAACATCCACCTTCTCTGCAGGATGTACCGTGTAGAACGTGCCCATCAAAGGAAGGGTTAAAAAGACATCTCAGATTGGCCTTTCCCTCTTTCTTCTCCCAGTTTTCCATGCTGGTGACCCTGTGGATATCTGAGTCCGATCCCTGCACTGGAAGGTGGGTCTGGATCACTTGGGAGGCGTTTGAGACTCCCCAGTTCCTTGAGGTGAGATATTCCAACCCCTTGTAAGGACAATTCCCAAAAAAAGTCACCAACACCTTTTTCTGGTACCAAAACACCTCAGGAATTTACCATGAGGAGCCACACACAGACGTGGGACAGGGGAGTGTCACCAATTTGGCCACGGCAGGGATCACCCACGGCACAGGAGAAGCCTTCCTGATATCCTGCACCCCACCACAGCCTCTGGAAACACCAGGAGAGCCCTTCCCGGGTCAGGCAATGCAAAGGTTGGACGGGAACGCCCCAAAACATTTTCAGTTTGGAGCAAGGATTTTTGCAGTCCCACACAAGATCCAGGTGGTCGTGTCTTCTCCATACCTTGGGGGTCTCCATCCCCTGCCAGCAACACCAGTCAAAAATGGGCTGTAGGACAGTGCTGGACAAAGCTTGACCCTCACAGGGCCACCACAGGGGCTGTCACCATCACAGTGCCAACACCAGGGGACTCTGTCCCTCCTGCAGGCTGAGCTTAGACAACTGTTGTCTCCTTCTCAGTCATGGAGGAGATCTTGGAGAAGCTCCTGTGCACGATGCTGGAGTGTCCCGTCTCCTCGCTGAGGGCGTTCACCAGCCTGGAAAGCAGGGTCACCTTGAACTTCTTGAAGTCCTGGCCCATGAAGACGTAGAGCACGGGGTTCATGCAGCTGTTGGAGGCCGCCAGGGCCGTGGTGAGCGGGATGAAGATCTCAAACACAGACCAGGGCACAGCGTCAGGCACCGTCTCCAGCAGGTTCAGCAGGTGGTAGGGACTCCAGCAGAGGAAGAAGGTGACAATGATGGTGACGATGATCTTGAAGGGCTTCTTGGACTTTGCCAGGCGGTTCCTGCGCAGGTTGAGGACGATGGCCACGTAGCAGAAGGTGATGACGGTGATGGGGAGGATGTACCCGGCCAGGAACCGCGTGATGTTCACCGTGCGGTGCCTCATCAGCGCCAGCCCCTCCTGGGATTTATCCCTGGAGAGGGAGAAGTTGCTGAAGCAGATGATGGAGCTGCGGGTCTGCGCCGTGTCCCGGAACACCAGCGAGGGGCAGCTCATGACGACCCCCACGGTCCAGATGATGGCACAAACCCCGTAGGCCAGGCTGGGTGAGCGGTGGTTCTGCGACCACACCGGGAACACCACGGACACGTAGCGGTCGAAGCTGATGGTGGTGAGCAGCAGGACGCTGGTGTACATGTTGAGGATGAGCAGGAAGGAGTTCAGCTTGCACATGACCGTGCCGAAGATCCAGTGGTAGCTCATGGCCGTGTAGGCGATGTTGATGGGCAGGAAGATGTTGAAGAGGAAGTCGGCCACGGCCAGGTTGAGGAACCAGACTGCATTCACCGATTTCTTCATCTTCAGGGTGATGATGGCGATGACCAGGCCGTTGCCCAGGATGCCCAGCACGCAGGACACGCTGTAGATGATGACAGAGAGGATCCTGGTGATGTCCTTGGGGTCGTGGGCGGGGGCTGCCCACACGCTGCCGCTGTCATCGTAGGTGTAGTCCTGGTAGTCGCTGTAGTTGTTGAGGTTGTCCAAGTAATCAGAGAGGTTGGGAAGAGCCATTGTCCGTGGGGATGGCAGCCAATTCCAGGGATTTGGGATGCCGGGATCTGCAGTCAGTGAACTCCCCCTGATGAGAAAACTCCTGGTGAGGAGACCAGGAGGGACAGCGGCCCCCAACACGTGTCCCCAACCGGGGATAGGGAGCAAGGGGACAAACACAGGAATGGGGGATCCCGTGAGAACCCCGCTGCTTCCAAACGCGATGTTCCCGCAGCTCCTCCCTGATTCCCACCCCCATCCATGAGACATCAGGACGTGATTCAGTCCCTCAGCTCCACCAGGATGTGGCTGCAGCCTCATCCTGCAAAAAAACCGCCTACTTCCAGGGGGAAAACCGGGATAATGCTCGTTAACAGCTCACCAACAGCTCCGACCTTCCAATCTGCAACGTGTTAAGGCTCCTCTCTTTTTATTTTATTTTTTTTGTAATGAATTGGCCTGAAAACCCAACGGGAGGCTCCCACACACTCCACTGACACCAGGCACCCTCTCACCTCTCTCCTCTCTGTCAGGACAGGTGACAGCTCAGTGTCCCAGGGCACAATCGCAGCTCCCTCCGCGCCGGCCTAAGGCAGGAGCTGTAACATCAAAGCCAGGGTCAAAGAAAGGCCCCTCTCCCCCGGATGGGAGGTTAAGGGAGGAAATCAATTCAAGGTGTGGCAACAATTAACCCTGTTAATTGTTAAATCGCAGCTTCCCTCGGGGAGCTGTGCTGGTCCGGGGACCCTCCTTGCCTCCGATCTGGGGCAGGCAGGGTCCTGCCATGATCCCAGGATATTTTGGGATAACCCAGGACAGAAATCCCATCCTGTACTCTCTGTACAAACCCTCAACACGAGCAGCGTCCTCAGGTGCACACAAAGAACCAAACAATCAACCACAGGTTATTAATAATTAAGTGACAAATAATCTAAGGTATAAATGAGGTGCACAGTACGATCTGTTTTATATCCTGGATTCCCCCAGGGTTATTTCCCCGATTCAATTGGTGCCCTGTGTGTTTAAATATGTTAATTGTGGTGAACAAACAGCATCATTTGCCATTGTCCGACTCAGGGCTCCAGAGCCTGGATTGAGGGGGTTCAGGCTCTCCCCTGTGGGTCAGGGGGTTTAAAACCAAAATCCCAAAAAAAAATCCTGGCTGAGAGGCACAGAGCACCCCCAGCCGTGTCCTCACAGGGGGGATGTGGGGCCTCCCAAGGACCCTCCCTGTTCCCTGTTTCACCCCAAAGGTCCCCGAGCCAGCCCTGCTCTGAAATTCCCATGGTGTTTGTGTTGGAAGCTATTGTTTCTCCCTGGGCCTTTCCTGCTGTTCCTTCCTGCCATTGCTGCTGCAGCGTCCCCGGCCGGGGGTGAAATCCCACCCTGTCACCTCCCCCTGGCCCAGCCCCGGGGACGATAAACAGCCAGAACAAAGGAGGTTTGAGTGCAAAGCTTGGGAAGGAGCTGGAGCTGGGAAGAGGCCTCGTCCCAGGAAAACCTCCATGGCCAAAGAGGTGAATTAAAGTCGATGATCTGGTGGAAGGAACAGAATCAGCAGAACTGACTCTCCCAGAGATGTTAATGTTGATAAATGAGTCGTTGCTTTATGAACAGGGGCTTTCAGGCCATCCCCTTCCCAAAGGCGAAGCCCCAGGGAGGTGGGGGAGGCATGAACCCCAAATCCACCCCACCCCATTGCCTCATATCCTATCCCAGTTCATTGCCTCCCATCCCACCACACCCACTGCATCATATCCCATCCCATCCCATCCCATCCCATCCCATCCCATCCCATCATCCAGAGAACCCCAAAACTCCCTGGATTTTCTCCACAACCACAATTTCCACCCCATCCATGGGGTGAGACCCCCAGGGCTGCACCTCCACCCCTCACTACCCCGGGGTCACTCTGACTCCACATCCAGCCCCTGATCCAGCAGGACAGGAGAAATTCCCACTCCTGTTCCCGCTGTTTTGAACGTTAAATCCTCCCTTTATTATTATTTTTAATTTCTGGATGACTTTCAGCTCATTCCAAAGCTCATTTTCTTGGATTATTTATTTGAATTCTCTGGTAATTTTGCTCTGCCAGGTTGGGCAGGGATTGGTCTCTGTTCCCAGCTGGGATGAGGATGGCAGAGGGCAACGGGAACACCAGGACTCTGCTTCCCTGTGGGGTTTGGAGGAGGATGGGTTTGTTCCCAAGGCTCACGAGGAGCAATCCCAAACTCCACAGGAGCAGCAGGAGGCTGCCAATCCCACCACGAAAATTCCAGAGGGGCAGGACGGGCACCAGGGGCCCAGACCTGCTGGAAAATCAACCACCAAACTCTCACCTGCCTCTCCAAAACTCTCCCAAAAATGGAGAGTCTCAGGGGCAGCTGCATGAAACCTCCTCATTTCTCACAGCAAAAAAACCCTCCAAAGTCTGGGAGGGAAAGAAAAAAAAAAAAAAAAAAAGATAAAAAAAAAGCCACATAATACTAAGAGTGTTTCATTGCTCCTCTCCGGGCTGCAAATTCCCTGCTCGAGCCAAAACCACTGTTCTCCCTTGAATCTATTCATCTTTGTCCTCCTACCTCAACAAAAACGAGCGGAGGATTTACCCAAAATAGCCTTTTCCCCGTCATTCCCGCAGCTGTGTTTGTGTTGGTACCCAGGGAAGGCCGGGTGGGATTCCCGACGGGCGGCTCGCTCACCGGCACCATCCCGGCACATACCGGGGGAGGATGAGGTCAGGGGTGTTGTTCTTGGGAAGGCAACAGGAAACCGAGAGAACAGCAGAAAATGTTCAAATCCAGCTTTTCTGGCCGAAAAAAAAAGCCCTGGCCAAGGGAGACGGGCGGGGGACGGATGTGAGCGGAGAAAGGCGGCGGGATCCGCGTCCCGGGGCCGCGGGGAGGGCAGGGGATGCTCGGGCCGCCGGCAGCGGATCCCGGCGGGCAGGGCGGTGCCGGAGCGGATCCAGGAGTTTACAGGGATGGGCAGGATGCCAGCACCGCCTCCTGCGTGCCCAGCGCCCGCCGGGCAGGCTCCTACTGGAGGCACTGGGACAGGTTGAGGAGAACTGATAGAACCTAATCAAATCAAATCAAATCAAATTAAATTAAATCAAAGCAGCAGAGCAGCTTTGGAGCACATCAGATCCTGCCTGAGCTGTCAAAGCGCATCACGCTTTGATCCACATCGTGAAATGAATCCGGGCTGGGACCTGCCAGCGCTGGGGAAACTGGAGGAGCCTTTGGATTGGTGTTGTCCCCCTAGAAAATCCCTGTCCCCTGCACGGGACGCTCCGGACAGGACAAATCCCCTGGGAAAAGCCGGGTCCGTGCCCGCCCCGCTGCCGCCTCCTCCCCGGCAGCTGCTCTGCCTCTCCCCGCTTGGAGCTCTTCCCTCCCCTCCTTCCACCGGCGGTTTCCGAGCTCCCAGCGCACCCCAAACCCCAAACCCGCTTCCTCCGGGCGTGGGAGGAGCGGGCGGCTCCCCCGCAGCTCCGGCACAGCTTCCCGGGAGAGGGAATTGCCCGCAGATGTTTGGAGCTCGGCTTTGGGAAGGGCTCGGGGTAAGACAGGATCTCCACGTCCCTCTGGACCTGCTGGCACCAGAGCCCACCGAGCCCTGCCGCAGTCCTGGATGTCCCCGGAGGGCAGGGTGTCCCTGGGGACATGTGGCAGGTGCTGGTCCCATTTTTTGGGAGTTTGAGCCTGAGTCCCACCCTGCGGGCTGGATCCCCAAGAATTCCATTCCATTCCATTCATGCCCAGGGAAGGCAGATGCAGACCCCATCCCAATCTGGCACCAGAGACCACCCCATCCGTCCCTCTGGCACCCAGGGTTACACAGGAGGGACATCCCTGCAGGGATCCAGCTCCCAGGAGTCTCAGGGAGGAAGGCACCAAAAGGGAAAGCAGCTCTGGATACCCAGCCCCAATTCCCCTCTATTTTAGCCAATGATTGCCATGGCAACAGATGCCACAAGGGTGATGCTGCTCAGCATCCCACTCCCCACCGGGATACCCGGGCTGCAGCCCCATTCCTCGGGGTAAATCGACCACCAGCCCATCAGGAGGGAGTTTATCCATCCCAGCCCTGAGCTCCAGCCTGCCCAAAGGCTTCTCCTGGCTGTGATTCCAGCCCTGCCACCACCCCTGACCCTTCTGCAGGCTGGGAAGGGGACAGGGATGTGTGGGATGCCACAGAACCAGCAGCAGGCTGAGAATGAGCTCCTGCCAGCGAGGATCCAGGCTGGAAGTGTTCCCAAACCTCTCCCAGCAGCTGGAGACCCCCAGTGCAAAGGGAGAAGGCACAGCCACCAGGGAAACTGAGGCACAGAGCTCGAGGGGAAGCTCAGTCCCTACCTGCATCCACTCAGACACATCCCAGCTCTCCATCACGGATCCAGAGCCCCACACCCGGCAGCCTCTCCCTGCATCCTGCTGCACACCCCGCCCCTCTGAACGGCTCAGGAAAAAGGGAATAGCTGGAAAAGGCAGCCTTAAAAAAGCTGCTGTGCCCAGGGTGGGACAGAAAAACATGAGTCAGTGTTTATCTGGGCAGAGCCGGCCGGGCTGTGCTGGACGGGCCGGGATAGGATGGGATGGATCCCATGGATCCTCCTGGCCACAGAGTGGGGTCACCCCCACAGGGAGAGCGCCCCAATCCTGACAGAAATTGGGGTTTAACCTCAAAATTCGGGTCATGAAAGGCCCCTCCCAGGGTGAAACTGCAGCAGAGGAACCCGCCCTTCCCTGGCACAAAGTGTTGAAAGAGCCACCCCATTTGTAAAATCCTGACCTTTTGCTCCATCTGTTCTGCTCTTGGGAAGGTCTGAGGATTAAAGGGGAAAATTTTGGGCGTTTGTACCTACACAGGCAAAGATTTCCTTTAAAAAGGACAGTTTGTACTTCTGAGCTGCTTTAAACCACTCGGCTTCCAAAATAATAAAAGTTATCTTTTCTCTTTTCTCTGCTCTCTTCTTTTCCAACAATCCAAGATTTTCTCCTGGCACTTCTCAGGCAATAAAAAGACAAAAACCCCTCCATTTTCCAGCATCCTTCCTGCTACATCCCAGCAGCCCAGTGATGCTGTCCCTAACCATGGAAGGCTCCTTGGGGACAAAACCTTGGGGACATCACTCCAGATTTGGGGTGTACAAAGGGAAAGAAAGCCAAGAAAACAGAAATAGGGCTGTGGGAGGGACGTGACCCTGCAGGGGACGTGGCAGGGCTGGGGACAGCAGACTCAGCCCCCCCCGAGCAAGGAAGTCACCCCGGATCCGCAGGAGCATCCTCCCAGCTGTGCCCGGCGTTCCCAGCTGAATGCTGATCAGCACGGCAAAGAAAAGCCACCCTGTTCTCCCTGTCCCCAGCGAGGGGACACTGCCACACTGTCAGGACATCAACCCCCCCAAATTCGCTGCCAGCTCCTCTCCCTTCCGCGCTGTTTTCCCACCACACAGCTCCAAAAGAGGTTGGGATTTCAGGGAAAATTAAGGGGTTTGGGGTGAAGGACAGCAGGGATCCCAGAGGTTCCAAAGCCACTGTGTAACAACAGAGGAACAAAAAACCTCAACTGGCTGCAAATCTCCAGCAAACCCTTCCTCCCAGATCCCTATTAAAAATACAAATTAACAAATATACATAAATCCAGAAGTGTTTACCTGAGCTGGATAAATCCCCAAGGAATTTTCAGCATTTAGAGGCTGGATTAGACATCTCTGCTTCTCCTACAGCCCCATTAGGGCTGGCATGGGAATGACCCCGGGTTTGTGGCTTTGGCATCCAGCTGGAGCTGACACGGATGTTGCCGAGGTTTCTCATCCCGAGGAGACGCGCATGGGATGGGAGGATGAGGAAAATAAATGCAGCCCGTGGAAGAAACCAGCTGCTGGCCTCAGCAGAGCTGGAAGGGGAAGGGGGAAGCTCTGTGGGGGGAGGATGTTGAATTTGCGGAGTTTAGCCGGACACAGAAGGGGATGTGGCCTGTCCACCACAGCTCCTGCACTGCCCACAGGGGCTTGGGAATCTCCTGGGAGCCTTTGGGAAGGGTTTGGGTGTCCCTCACTGTGAGCACAGCCAAAGGTCCCCTCAGACTCCTCCACCCCAGCTGCCCCTCATCCCTGATCCCCCAAAAACAAAAAAATCCCCCCATGTAGATCCCCCAAATCCACACCCTGCTCCTGGGATGCTCCAGGAGAGGGGAGCCCAAAGCCATTCTTGGGGTGCAGGGAAGAGGAGAAGCTGCTCATCCAGCAGTGCATTCCCAAGGGGAAATCAGCCTGTCCTGACCCCAAAGAGAGGGACACCAGCCAAGGGCCATCCTGACCCTGCTCCTGCGCCTGCCAGGAGCTGGAACTGCCGGTAGCATCCACGGTGCAGCCGGTGATCTGGCACGAGCTGAGCCCCCATGGACACAAATCCCTGGACACAAATCCCTGGACACAAATCCCGGACACAATCCCTGCCCCGAGCCAGGATAGCTCATCCAGAGGGAGATGGAAAACACCTGGAGCCAAAGCTGCACCATGCTGGGACAGCATCTCCTTCCACCAGAGCCCTTCCTGCTCTCTGTCAGAAAGATCCAGGAGTTTCCCAGCTCTCGCACAAGGGACAAATCCCAATTTCCTCAGAGCCAGAAAGCCAGCACCCAAGCGTGACCAGGGGACAGGGGGTGACCCCAGCATGGAGTGAGGGCAGGTGGGTGGGAGCTCGAGGCCACCATGTCCTGTCAGGTGGGGACATTGACCCTGTCCCACATGGACGAGCTTCCGTGAGAGCCAAAAAAGAGGAATCGGAGCCACTGCCAGCTTTGCACAACTCAGTGTCGCAACGTCCCTGAGCTGAATCAGGGCTGGAAAAGTGCTGATGTGCCAGCTTGGAGGCTGCTGCGGGGAAAGGAGAAGCCCCAAAAAGCCCTGACGTGTGAGGTGGGTAGGGATGTGCCAATCCCCCTGTGGAGCCAGGCAGGGGGCTCTGACCGGCTCCCGGGGGTCCCAGGGGCTGGCGGGACCCCCGGGATGGGGTGGGAGCTCCGGGGTGTTCCACACTTGTGGCACCTGTGGCAGGTCCCAGCAGAGGGGAGGTGCCCCAGGACAGTGGGAAACGCAGCCCAAAAATTGTAAAATCCGTGAGAAACACGGACCTGGCTGGGGAGCGGCACAGGCTGGATCTGCCCATGGCTCTGCCACCACATCCTGTCCCATCTGCTCCCCAGTAACACCCCCCAGTGCTCCCAGTATCCCCACCAAGCCTGGCAGTGACTTTTCCCAGTACCTCGTGCGGTGCCAACGCTGTCCCGCTGCTCCGCGTGCCCCGGGTGCCAGCGGGATCCCATTCCC
>VXBR01011231.1:271336-284800 GCA_013400215.1 Cisticola juncidis
ATCACCAAGAAAAAAAAAAAAAGAAAAAAAAAAAGAAAAAAAAAAAGAAAAAAAAAAAAGGAAAAAAAAAATTAAAAAAAAAAGAAAAAAAGAAGGAAAAAAAAAGAAGGAAAAAAAAGAAGAAGAAAGAAGAAAAAAAGGAGGAAGAAAAAAAGGAGGAAGAAAAAAGAAGAAAAAAATATGAAAAAAAGAAGGGGAAAAAAAGAAGAAAAAAAAGAAACAAAGAAGAAGAAAAACAAGAAGAAAAACAAGAAGAAAAACAAAAAAAACCCCAAAAATGCCACAACAAAACAAAAATAAAACAAAAACAACAACAACAAAAAAAAAACCAAAAACCAAAACAAAACAAAAAACCCCAAAAAACCTCTAAAAAACCCCCAAAACCCAAACAAACAAACAAACATAAAAAACAACAACCCAACCACCCCTCCCAAAAAAACCCACAAAAAAACAAAAACAAAACAAAAAGAAACCCCAGGAGGATCCATTCATTCCCACACCTAAACAGGTGAGGTTTGAGGTGAAATCCAAGCAGGGAGGAGCTTGAGGCTGTCCAAGACCAGCAGAGGACATTTGAGCATAGAAAATCTGTCTGTCCCCACTGTCCCCATGGCTGGTGGCACTGGCAGCACCAGGGAATCCCCAGGCAGTGCCACCCCCGAGCTGCTCCCGTGCCCTCCCCAATCCCCCGGGACACTGCAGAGCCCTGACAGCTGCCAGGACCTAAGCAGGGGGCGAGCTGAGAAGGAAAAGAAAAAGGGAAAATCTCTCCTTCTGTAACCTGCTCCCACAGCACTCCACCCTCCTGCCCGTTTGAGCCCTCCCTGTCCTACATTGGAGCCCCGGGGATGGGAAATGGGGGAATTGTGGCTGTTCAGGGATGCACACACGGGGGGGCTGTGGCAGGAGGGGTGTCCCGATCCCACTGCTCCTCTGGTGCCTGGAAAACACCATGGAATCCTGGAATGGTTTGGGTGGGAAGGGACCTTCCAGACCACCTCATTCCCTGCACCTTCCCTGTCCCAGCTCGTTCCAACCCAGCCTGGAAGAAACATCACTGACGTCTCTGCCTGATCACACCTTCCAAATTCATGCCAGGGGAGGTTATCCCAAGGATCAGCTCCCAGCCAGAGCACTCTGCAGGCTTTGGGAAGCACAAAGCTTCCTGTGCCTCAGCTGCCGTCACACCCAGCAGCCCAGGAATCTCCGGCAAGGGAATTTTATCCCGGCACAAACAGTTCCAGAAGGAAGCCAGGGCCTTACTCAACCTCCAAATATCTTTTCCAGGACCAAGGCAGGCGGTGGGAAGGTGCTGGAGGGGGAATGCGGCAGGCTGGGCTGTTTCCATGGAGTGAGATGAGTCAGTGCCATCTGCCGGCTGCAGCCACCCAGCCGCTCCCAAATCCATCGGACTGAGAGGGATAAACCCCAGCCTCACTCCAAAGCCTCCAGGATCCCTCTGGAATGCTGCTCCAAACGCAAATTCCCCTAAGGCTTTAGAGGGGATGTCTCTGCCACAGCCGTGTCCAGCTATGCCCAGAACTCCCAGGAGGACCCAGGCTGCAGCTCCAGCATTCCACAGCTCTGCTCCTTCCCATCTTTGGGATCTCCCTTTGCTGTTCCTGACAGAGCCATCCATGGAAATCCTTGAGCTGCCCCGGATCCACGCTGAGGAGGAGCTGTGGGAACGCCAAGGATCCGCAGTGTCCCAAGGGGTGATGTGGCATCGTCGGCTTCTACCTCAGCTGGGACCTTCCCAAGGGTTCCAAGAGGCACCAAGGCTGGGATGAGACACCAGACATTCCTGCTGGCCCACTCTGCTGGAGCAGATTTAATTTGGGAATAGACTCCGAGTGTGTTTCTCACCATTTTTGAAGGAAAACTCATCCCTGCACTGTCAGATTCAGGTTTAGGTGCCAGACCCCAGCACTGAGGAGAACACAGGTTTGTGTGGAAGCTTCCCCTTGGACAGAAGATGGATTTGCTTGAATCTTTCTCTCGGACAGAAGATGGATTTGCTCCTCCTTCCAGTGCTGATTATCCCCCAAAGTTCCCTGCAGGCATCACCAGGCTCTGGCAGCTCCCGCTGGCTGGGGGAGCTGCAGGGATGCCCTGGGGCTCCGTGTGCTGGAGAGGTCCCAGAGCTGATCCCATCAGGCTGATCCGAGCTCATCCAGCTGCTTTTGTCAGCCACAGTAAAATCAATGAACATCTGAGGGAACAGAGGCTCTGAGAGAGCGGATCCTGCTTTTCCTGCTGAAAACAAACCCAAAATTGTGTCCGGAAAACTCCATTTGCAGGATGGAATGGGGGCAGCACAAAGCTATCGTGGATTGGGATGCTGGGCACGGGCACATCTGTGGGAGTCTCCCCTCAGCTTCCTCTGAAATACAGCTTAAACACCCTGAATTAATTTCTGACAAACCAGGTTAGTTTCTCCTCCTGGTGACAATCTGCATCTGGTAGAAAACCAGCTTATCACCTTGCTAGATACTGATTCTGAGGGCGTGACCTGCAATTCCTTAAAACATTCTCTTTTCCCTCAACTTTTTTCCAGTCTCTCCCTATTCCTGTCTTCCAGTGCAGGGAGAGACACAGGAGCAGAACACCGAGGTACGCTGCTGCTGGAGGCCAAAAATAAAGAGCGTTTTTCCAGAAGGGCCCCAGAGAGGTGACAGGAACTCTGCATCAAGAGAAAGAGGTGATTTTTCCATGGAAATGGCCGTAAATTAAATGAGATGCAATTAAACCCTGTGGGCGGGCCTGCCACGCCCCCGTCGCCTAGCAACAGCACGCCACGCCCTTATATGGCAACAGCACCCGCCCACTCCCCATCCTCCCTTCTCATTGGCTGCGTGTTATGATTGACGTGCACACTCACCAGTGCTCACCCTCTACGAGCCTCTCCCGCTCCCGGGGCGTGGCGCTACCCGGAAACCGGTGCAGGAAGCGGAGGGNCGGGGAGGGCGCGGTGGCTGAAGGAGAAGCGGAGGATGGGGAGGGATTCCAGAGCGGTGCGGGAACTTCTCCCTTGGGGGTGGGGAGGAGACGGGCAGCTCCTGATCCCTGCAGAACCGGGGGGATCGCGGGTATCCCCTGCTCCTCCTGCTGCTGCTGTCACAGCAGATCCCACGCGGGGCTCGGGGGTGGCAGGGAAGGGGACACCCGGGACAGCCCCCAGCAGCTGTGACAATCCTAGGACTCGGAGCTCCGGCTAAAGCTGCGTGTTCAGGCGGGAGCAGCGGCGAGGGAGATGCTCCCGGTGCCCGTGCTGGAAGCAGGATGAACCTCGTGGCGATGGCGATGGATCCCGAGCTCCAGTGGGTGTCCCTGTGGCTCCGTGTGCGCTGGGCGGCCGTGCTGGTGCTGCTGCTGAGCTCCCTGGTGATGCTGCTGCTGCCCCTGGCTGCCGTGGACAACCAGTGCCACGCCGTGCTCAAGGGGCTGAGCTTCCTGAGGAGCAAACTGGGAATCTCCTCGGGAATCGCCAGGATCACGGGACAGAGCACGGAGCTGAGCGTCACCTCCAAGGGGCTGGAGCTGCTGGTGCTGAAGGGAAAAGCCTCCCCAGGTGAGAGGGTCAGGGAGCTGCTGGGGAGGGCCCAGCAGAGGCCACGGAGGTGATTTGGGGTCTGGAGCATCTCTGGGATGAGGAGAGACTGCGGGAGCTGGGACTGGTCAGGCTGGAGAAGGGAAGGATGGAGGGAATCTCATCAATCTACACAAACATCTCCAAGGGGTGTCAGAGGATGGTGCCAGGCTCTGGTCAGTGGTGCCCAGTGATGAGGAGCATCACTTAATTACAGTTAATCACATTAATTAAAACACAAGTTCTACCTCAGCTTGAGGGAAAACCTCTTTCCACAGCTGCCCAGGGAGCTGTGGAATCTCCCTGCATGGAGACATTCCAGACCCTCCTGGTCACCTCCCTGCTCCAGGGGCCCTAACACGGCAGGGCCTTGGAGTGGGTGATTTCCAGAGATCCCAAACACCAACCCAGAGATCTTCACCCCCTTCCTGACCATGTGCTGTACCCCTGATGGGAGTGACACTGTACCCTGGTGGTAACAAACTGCAATTAACTGCAATTAACACTGGCTGTAGATGCTCCCGAGGTCAGGCAGGCCCTCACCAGCTCCTTGACTGCATTCCAGGGCTCTGTGCTGGCCTTGCTCTGCCTCTCCAAAGTTTTTCCTCGTGTTTTCAGTGCTAGTAACTTCTGTGGAGATAACTGGAACACAGAGAGGTGGTTTAATGCACAGAAATCTGGGCTACACAGCGTTAATCCCAAAATCCTGGGGCACTGAACAGCCTTTCAGGTGATATCAGGCTGTGGCCTGTATCAGCCAGGATGTTAATCTGGAAAACACTTAAAGGAATTATTATGATTCCAGCTCTGTATCTTTGTTTGCATTAAAGCTTTTACTGCTGGGAAAACATTGGATAGTTCAGTGGAAAAATGGAAGTGCTGTTGGCAGCCAACATAATCATGTTAACATTATAATTTCACTAAAAGAATGCCGAGGGAACACATTTAAAACACGATTTCCTCCCACATGAAGCAGTTTGGTGGCCACCTTGAGCCTGGTGCCCACAGGTCCTGCCTCCCATCACTTCCTGCCAGGAATGGCTCTGCTGTCTCATACCCAGCCTGGAAACGTGGCATAAAACTCTGGGATTGTAACCTGGAAAAAGCTGGAATGCAAATTCTGTTCCAGTTCTTTGAGGCTGGTTTTGTTTAATTTCTGTACCAGTGAACAGTGACAGTTGTAGAATATCCTGAGTTGGAAGGGAGGCACAAGGATCATGGGACTTGGATTTCCAGAGGTTTCCAGTAAAACTCACTGCGCTTTATCTGTTCCCATTTCATTCCAGAGGTGAAGCTGGAAGCCAGGGCAGCTCTGAATCAAGCCCTGGAGATGAAGCGCCAAGGGAAGCGGGAGAAGGCCCACAAGCTCTTCCTGTACGCCCTCAAAATGGACCCGGATTACGTGGACGCCCTGAACGAGTTTGGGATTTTTTCCGAGGAGGAAAAGGACATCCTGCAGGCCGACTACCTGTACTCCAAAGCTCTGACCATCTCCCCCCACAACGAGAAGGCCCTGAGCAACCGCGGCCGGACGCTGCCCTTGGTGGAGGAGATCGACCAGAGGTACTTCAGCATCATCGACAGCAAGGTCAAGAAGGTGATGGCCATTCCCAAAGGGAATTCCGCCCTGCGCCGCGTGATGGAGGAATCCTACTACCACCACATCTACCACACGGTGGCCATCGAGGGGAACACGCTGACGCTGTCGGAGATCCGGCACATCATCGAGACGCGCTACGCCGTCCCCGGGAAGAGCCTGGCGGAGCAGAACGAGGTGATCGGGATGCACGCGGCGCTCAAGTTCGTCAACACCACGCTGGTGTCGCGCATCGGCTCCGTCACCAGCAGGGACATCCTGGACATCCACCGGCGCGTCCTGGGCTACGCCGACCCCGTGGAGGCCGGGCGGTTCCGCGCCACGCAGGTCTTCGTGGGTCACCACATCCCGCCCCACCCGCAGGACGTGGAGAAGCAGATGGAGGAGTTTGTGCAGTGGATGAACTCGGAGGACGCCATGGGGCTGCACCCCGTGGAGTTTGCGGCGCTGGCGCACTACAAGCTGGTTTACATCCACCCCTTCGTGGACGGCAACGGGCGCACGTCGCGGCTGCTGATGAACCTGATCCTGATGCAGGCGGGGTACCCGCCCATCACCATCCGCAAGGAGCAGCGGGCTGAGTACTACCACGTGCTGGAGGTGGCCAACGAGGGCGACGTGCGCCCCTTCATCCGCTTCATCGCCAAGTGCGCCGAGACCACGCTGGACATGCTGCTCATCGCCACCACCGAGTACTCCGTGGGGCTGCCCGAGGCGGGGGGCACTGCTGGCTGCAAGCAAACCATCCCTGTCAAAACCTGAGGGGATTTGGGCAATTCAGGAGCTGCACCGCCAGCTGCAAGCAAACCATCCCCGTCAAAACCTGAGGGGATTTTGGGCAATTCGGGAGCTGCACCACTGGATGCAAGCAAAGCATCCCTGTCAAGACCTGAGCAGGATTTTGGGCAATTCAGGAGCTGCACTGCTGGATGCAAGCAAACCATCCCTGTCAAAACCTGAGGGATTTTGGGCAATTCAGGAGGTGGTGAAGCCATGGGAGAGCAGAATTCCACTCCAGAGTGTTCCTGCTTGGGAAGTGACTGGACAGGAGGTGTCACTTGAGCGTTTGGTTTATTTAAAGTGTCTTACGTTTGATTAAGTTAATGTAATTTATTTATATACATGATGCCAAATGGAAGTGGGGATGGTGGCTGTGCACTGGAAGGAGGTGGGGAGAGATGTCAGAGGGCTCAGAAAGGTGAACTAAAATTGAATTTCTCCTTCAAATTAAGCTTTGGGGAGCTGCTTCAATCACCCAGGCAATCAGCTCTACTGTGTCACCTCAGCAAAGTCTAAACTGAGTTGGGTTTGTGCTGCCTCTTCCCTGTGGCTCCAAACACATCCCTGAGGGAACAGCACTGTCCCAGCTGTGTCCATCAGACACTGGTGTCACACAGGTACTGAGCAGGAAGGAGGCTCAACTCCAGCCCTCAGGCATCTCTCCCCTCCCATTCCTGTTTCCAGGGCACTTTGCACATTTACTTCCAGCTGCCTTTCCTGGGAAGCGTCTGGTTTGGAATTCCAGGTCACAGGAGGGGAACAGGAGGAGAAAAGCTCTGACTTACATGAGGGAGAAGGACTCAGAAAACAGCTCAGCCAACAGGAGCCCTGGGAAAGCACAGCTGTCCTCAGACATTTCAGTGGAGGGTTGGAAGGAGGTTTGTCTGCAGAACTGTGAGCAGAAAAGGGCATCAGGCAGAGCCAGGAGACACCAGCTGTGCCAAAGTGGGAAGGATGTGTACAGGAAGTCTGCCAAAAACTTCATTTTCTTTAGTCATAATTAATCACTGGTCATGTCATTACTCTGATAAATGTGTCAAGAATCACTCGAGGCCTCTGCGTGCTGCAGGGGCATTGCAGTGCCTGGAGCTGCTGAGCAGTTCAAAGAATCCCTTTTTCCTTGGTTTTTAAGGTAAAAGTACCCACAGATCTCCCTATCCCAAACCTGGCAGGGGTGTAACAGCACCATTGATCCCACCACCTCCATGCTCACAAAACTTCCATTTAAAATCCCAGTTTAGGGCATTTAACCCCTTGACAAAAGCTGCCAGGCTGTCCCAAGCTTATTTTTCTTCCCTTTTAACTCTCTCTTACCTGACAGGGAGTTCAGGACACGTTTTAGAGAAGCAGAAACCAGGATAGACTGGGAGTTCCCTGAGCACTGCTGCCAGGGAAAGCAGACAAAAAACAGACAGGAGGAAAGGTGTCCTGTCCTTACAAAGCATGTTATTTTTGTAGTGCAACCTGAGTATAAATAATGCACTTTAGAGCTCTGTGGGGAGGGGAAAAAATGTTATTTTAGTAACAGATTAATAAACTATTTTAATATGAAAGTCTCAGTTTGGAAGAGGCTGTTCTCAGAGCACACTTGGCTGCAGTGGCTGTGGAGGAGGAAAGGCCATGGGGGAGATCCAGGTTCCCTCAGCCACGTGATATGAGCAGAGTCATCATTTCCAAATAAAGCCAAGTGAAATCACAGAAAATAGTGTTTGAAAGCACAGAAAATCGTGTTTATTTGCAGCAGTGTTCATGTGGTCCAGGTAAACTCAGCCCTGTGTCCCCACCCCTCTGGCTGGTGCTTCCAGGGTTGCTGACAAGCAGGAATATTTCTATCCAAGATCACACCACTGTTGGAAAGTCTGATGGCTGAAGGGATTTCAGGATATTCAGAGCAGATGGAATGAGCTGCTTTAAGGCCTGAGGGACATCACTGACACCCAGCTGCCAGAGAAGTGCAGTTCCAACACCCACACTTAAACAAAAGCAATAGTATTTATAGAAAACCTTTGAGAACTCGAGTTTAATAAACCAAGAAACGTCAGCTCGCACTTCACAGTTGTACAAAACCATACAGAAACCACCTGCAAAAAGACACGAGCTAGCTAGGAAAAATAACCAAAAACAACCAAAAAACCTGGTCCTCAGCACCAGCACGTCCAGCTTCATGGGAAACAAAAATCACCACCTAAGGATCAGCTCCTGACACTGGAAAAGAATCATTTCAGTGTCCTTTACAAATACACCATATAAAAAAAAACAGGTCGCCTGGAACAGAACAGGAACTGGATACATATCTCTGTATATCTGTGTATCTACATATACACACATATGTATAGAAACTCTCCCAATACTAAAAGAGGCCATTGTGGTGAGGTTGGAGCATCTGCTGTTGGATTCTGCATGGAAGGAGATGACAGTCCCTGCGTGCTGGGTTGGGGTGGAGGACGGGGCTGCTGGCAGAGAGAATGTCTGCAATCCCAATCTGAGCTGACCAGTGGAGCTTGCTGAGGTCCTCCCATGGCATCTCATTCGTCAATGAAAGAGAAAAATCGTTGGAAAGTACTCCAAAAACTCCATGTGGCATCTGAGCTGAGCAGGAAAGGTTTCCCCCCTTGTTATTCCCTCAATATGAGGGATCGCATTAACGCCGTCTCACCAGAACAAAAGTGTAACTCTTTGCTCTTAGAGGAAAAAACACAAAAAAACAAACCACAACCTGGATTTGTGCCATCCTCCACTGATCCCAAGGAATGCAGCAGTCCAGTATTTACACGGGATTGGGATGGGCGTTCTCTCCTTGCAAAGCTTAAGGACACAACATGGCTTCCAGAAAGGCATTTCACATTGGACCAGACCTGCTGAGTGCACGCTCCCTGCTCACTTCTTCAGGAGCAGCTTGGCAAAATCAGCATTGGACATCTTTTTGGGCTCTGCAGGGGGCTCAGAGGGCGCTGCTGGTGAGTTCTGGACCATCCCATTCTCAGCCTTGGCCACGGGGTTGCTCTGACGCTGCAGCGCCCGGGGCATCATGGAGAGCTGTGTCCTTCCCTTCCCTCGCCTGGAAGGGATAAAATTCCCATTAAACACACCCTTTTAGCCTGGGGAACAGCAAGGACCTGTCTGCTGTGAGGAATGCACATTTCAATATTATCCCTGTCATTTGTTTCAGGGATACAGCTTTCCATGGGTGTCTTTGAATCACCCCTGAGTTCTGCAACAGCTGCCCCACAATCCCCAGGACTGAAGCTTTGTTTATCCACAGGGACTCATCCAGAACAGGAATATTAAAAGATGAAGGAGCAGCCTCAATGCTCACTAGGAGCAGTGGCTGAGGACGTGGAGGTTATTAGGGATCAATGCCAACATCAGATCCAAAGGAATGGCCAATGCCTGATCCTCTCATCACTACAGAGCTGTTTCTGTTGATAAAGAGAAAGCTCTTTTCCTCATCAACAACCCACTTTTTTATGGTTCAGCACCTTTTAAATGTCCTTTCAGATTCACAGCATCCTACACTGATTTGTGTTGGAAGAGGCCTTGAAGATCACCCAGTTTCACCCCCTGCCATGGGCAGGGATTCCTTCCTCTAGCCCAGGTTGCTCCAAGCCAGCCTTGGACACTTCCAGGGATCCAGGGGCAGCCACAGCTTCCCTGCCCACCCCATGCCATGACCTCCTCACCCTCACAAGGAAGAATTCCTTCCCAATATCCCATCCAACCCTGCCCTCTGGCAGTGGGAAGCCATCCCCTTACCCATATATAAAAATACAAATCCCTCTTTTTTCTAACCCCCCATATTCCAGCTAAGATCCCTAAACCTCAGCACACAAAGAAATGCAGGATTTCCCCTCCAGGCAGTGCCAGCCCCTCCCTGAGCCCCTCCCTCACTCACGCTCCGTAGATCTGCCGTGGTGCCAGGGGCAGGGCGGCCCTGCTGGGCTCGGGCCGTTCCGGAACCTTCCGCAGGGGGGGATTGCTGATCATCACCTTGATGACGTGGTCCTTCAGCGTCAGCCCGTCCATCCTCAGCACGGCCTGAGAGGCCTGGGACTCATTCTCGTATTCCACATAAGCCAGGCCCTGAGTTCAGGAAAGAAAGAAACCTACGTGAGGGTTTGGTGCTTCTGGAACAGCTGAAAAGGTCACGATTTGTAAATGAAGAGAGCTCAGTCCCAATGTCTCAGGGTTGCTTTTCCCTGAGATTCTCCTCGGGGTTGCTNACCACTACATGTCATTTCTACTCTAAACCAATCTCTAAAATCCACCTCAGCAAAAGATGGGGGACGAGAGCAAGAACACGGAGCACAGGGGCCACTCCCCAATTCCTCCACCTTGTCTCTTCAATCCCATATACTGAAAATCCCAGATTCTACATTTACATTCTATGATAAACTAAATACTGCTTATTTTAAATTCTCTCAGCTTGTGATTCTTCATACACTGTGGGCATTCACTGCCATGGCAGGGATCAGAGGCAGTGTCCTCCTGGGCTCTGTGTGAGGCTCTGACCCCCTTGGACAGACCCCAGACCCCCTGTCCGGTCTCCAAACCCTCCAGGGTGGCCACAGGAATGTCCTGGACTCCAACACCAATGTTCATCATTCTCCTTACAACCTGCATGTCTTGTCTCTCACTCCTGATGCCCTCATGTGTGGGAAATGTATTAAAAAAGGAAAGAACCACCTCAAAAATGCTATTAAAGTAAATATAATGAAGTGGCACGGCAGGATCACGCAGAGAAGGGCATCACCTCTCCCTGCTGTTACTCTTTTAAATGACATTCAAAGCCTTAAGCTGCATTTTTTGGATTATCCAGTTTCACAGGAGAGGCATCAGGTTTTACATAACTTTCCCAAAATACATTTATTTGTGGTTTACACACAATCCCAGCTCAGTCTCAGCTCAGAACAAGACCTGGGGTTCCCAAGAGCACTCATTGCAAGGTGTGCACACAACAGGAACTGCACCTGAGGTGGTGCAAAGGACAGGAAAATTCAATTTAAATCCATGTCCACCATTTCCAGATGTCTCTGTGGACAGGACTCACCACACAGACACAGCCCAGGTGTCAAGTAGAGTTTTGGCAGAGCACCAACTGGTTCAGAATCCCTTATTTAACAAGGAGTCATTTATTCAGGGATGGAAATAAAGAGCCCTGTCAGAGAGGGGGCTCATTTCTCACTGGCAAATCCCTTCCTGCAGCAGATGGTAGGAACAAAAGCCTCAGGAAAATTGAGGAAAGGAGGATGGGAACTGGTTGCACCAGGTAAACCCCATTCAGCCAGTTATTTAACAACCTGTTACATAAAAAACTGCCCGTTTTTACTATACTGGAAGTGCTGTAAACATTTCTCCCTGCATCCCATTTTTCTTGTGCAATTTAAGAACTATTTTGGAAAAAAATCCTTTTGGTTTTCTGCACAAAGGCACATTGGGCTATATAAATCCAAGCTCTTCCCAAGTAATACAAAACCACACTGGCAACTTAATGAACCCAACTTTTTTGTCTCCAGACTCTGTGACAAGCTTCTTTTTGAAGGATTCCCTAAAACCAGGAGAGTGTTAGGGATGCCTACCTTGGGTTTTCCAGCTCTGTTGGTGACCAGTCTGATGTCCTTCACATTCCCATGGGCTTTACACACCTCCTCCAGCTCCTCCTTAGTGCAGGAAAATGGCAAACCAGATATGAAGAGTTTATGTTTCTCCAGGGTAGTGCTGTACCTGAACACCTGGAGGAACAGAAAGGATGTTGGTTCCAAACAACAGGACAGAAATTCCAAAGATTTCAATCCCACATCTCAAAAGTAATTCCTGTTTGTGGGATCCAAAACTGCCTCAAAGCCATGAGTAGTGTTTTGGAAGACATTTGCATATAAAAACCAAACTTGCAACTAAATGCTACTGAACACCTCCCCAATGAGGACAGACACTGAGAATCACAGAATATCCTGAGCTGGAAGAGATCCAGAGGGATCAAAGCCCAATTCCTATAATAATGTATTTATAATACTGATTCTTGCTCAGCTGTCACTATGGGAAGATTGAATTTTTCTGTGCAGGAACTCCTGAATGCAGAAATAAAACCCTGACTACACAACTGAGCTCAGCCAGGGGAGTGGGTAACAAATGCTGACCTAGAAAGCTTTTCAGAAGTTAAACCTNCCCCAGCCAGGGGAGTGGGTAACAAATGCTGACCAAGAAAACCTGGGTAGGTCCCACCATTAAACTGCTCAGATCAGCAGGATCAGAGCCCAATTCCTATAATAATGTATATATAATACTGATTCTTGCTCAGCTGTCACTATGGGAAGATTGAATTTTTCTGTGCAGGAACTCCTGAATGCAGAAATAAAACCCTGACTACACAACTGAGCTCAGCCAGGGGAGTGGGTAACAAATGCTGACCTAGAAAGCTTTTCAGAAGTTAAACCTGGGTAGGACCCACCATTAAAGTGCTCAGATCATGCAAATTTGAGTAAATTATGTCAATCCTGGCGTCTGGCAAAGTAACACGAGATGCAAAAAGCCCCAAAAAAAGAGTTTAAAGAAGGACGAGACAAATTGATTGGATTTGAGCACCCTTCCCCAGACCCACTGTGCAAGAGGAACCAACAAAACCTTACCTTGAAGTCAGGGTTCTTGTTCTTGTCCACGCAAGGAGACACAAACATGGGCCTGCCCTCCACGGCCGTGCGGTCCAGGGCCAGCGCCTGCCGGGCAGCGCCCTCCTCCTGGAACTGCACGTAGCCGTAGCCCCGGAAGGTGCCCTTGTTGTTGAACACTGCCCGCACCTCCACCACCTCCCCACAGCCCCCAAACAGCTCCCTCAGCCTGGCCTCAGGCTGGGCCATGGTGTAGGAGAGGTTGCTGACAAACACGGTGACTTTGTCCTTGCTGCTGTCGTGGAAAACCTTGGGGATGTCCTTGCGGCTGGTGGAGGCTTTTTCCTTTGGGGCTGCTGGCCCATCTGGCTTTTCACTCCTCCCAAAAAGCCCAGTCTCCACTTCCATGTCCTCTTCAGGGAGCATTCCATCACCCTCTCCCCTGAGCCTCTTGCTGGGCAGCTCTGGTTGATGGAATTAAAAACTTTGTTAAAAAAAAAACCTCATTTCCTTCCCACTGAAACTCCTCTCCCTCCATTCCAACTGTGGGGTTTGGAAATGGCACATGGAAGCACAAATACAATGACAGATCTTAAAGACATCCAAATAAAAACCTCCTTCATGTTTTAAAGAACAAATAACAACAGATTATTCCACCAAGAATAATGGAATAATTCCATTCCAAGCTTTAGATGAAAGGAGCTGGAATATTTGTTCCTTTTTTCAGCCAGTCATAACTGACAGCTGCTGATTCATGTTCTTTTTCTTTGTCTAATGGTTCTTTTATTTTTTTAAAAAAAATCTAAAAGCTCACAAAACTCCCAGGGGCAACAACCTATTAAAGTCTTCTGTTCCCACCTTCCACGAGGCTGCTACAATCCTGAATAACCCAATTT
>VXBR01011231.1:308171-323393 GCA_013400215.1 Cisticola juncidis
TCCCGTCCCTGTCCCCAGCCCCGGCGTTTCCGCCCCGTCCCCCCCACCCTTCCAGCTCCCACACGGGGAGAAGGGCCCGGGGTCTGGTCCCTGCCCGGAGAGGGGTGGCCGCGGGTTTCGTTTCTGCTCCCCCAGGGGCTTGAGGGAGAGGATGGAGAAGCGAAATTTTGGCAGCAGGATGTGGGTAGGCGGCGGGGCAGGGAGGGGCTGGCGGGTGCCATCCCTGCCAGGAAGAGACCACCACGTCCAGGTAACTTTTTTTNCGGGGCTGGGCGCTGTCGGTGCCACAGAGTCCTCCACTAAGTCGGGTTTAGGGGAATCTGTCTCATCCACGGGCTCGGCTATGGTGGACGCTGCAGGCACCCAGATCAGGCTGGCGTTGGTGCTGGGCTCTGGTGCTGCAGAGCTCAGGAGCGGCTCAGGCTCGGGGGAATCATCCATGGGATCGGCTGTGGCTGGCACACGGAGCAGGCTGCCCGTGGTGCCGGGTGGTGGCACAGAGACACCACGGCTCTTGTCACTGCTGATCATCGCGGTGACACCGGGCTCCTGCCCACGGTCATGGTCATCCCTCTTCTCTCG
The DNA here is from genome assembly GCA_013400215.1 of Cisticola juncidis. Taxonomy (NCBI): domain Eukaryota; kingdom Metazoa; phylum Chordata; class Aves; order Passeriformes; family Cisticolidae; genus Cisticola; species Cisticola juncidis. The sequence goes on from VXBR01011231.1 coordinate 308,754, forward strand.
GGAGAGGGGCAGGGGCTTGGCCTCCCCCCAGACCCACTGCCCGCCCCGAGGCAGCCCCGGCTCTAGCAGCTCAGCCCCACACGCCTGCAGGGGGCTCAGCACCAGCAGCACCAGTACGGCCCAGCCCAGCGCCATGGGACCTGCAGGGGACAGAAAAGGACAGAAAAGGCAGGTGACATCGGGATCCTGCTCCCCGCGGGACAACGCTGAGCATGGAATGTGGGATCACATCCCAACCAGTTCTCTGGAGAGGGGCCCTCGGATTTTTGGGGGATGGAGGATGCACCCAGTGACTCCTGCCGCAGCCGCCACCTGCGGGAGCTCAGCGCCGGTGGCTCCGCTCCAGGAGCCGGTTTTGATAAGGAAGTTGAGTGTCTGGGACTGGGAAATCAGCCGCGATGGAGGCGGCTGCTGCGGGACGGGGCAGTTGCGGGATGAGTCTCCGTGTGGAAATGAAACCACAGGGATGTCACCCACGTTTTGACAGACCCCCCCTCACACCGGGGTGCTCGTCCGCCCCCTCTGCCCGCCAGGCTGGCACAGGACTGAGACCCCCATGAGCCTGTGCCTCTGTGCTGGAGCAGGAGAGGCAAATCCACCACAAGCTCACCCCAAATCCCCCTGTTCCATCACCACCACCGCCCTCCCTTCGGCAGCCCCGCTGGGCGGAAGCCACCCAGGTTCCCCGAGGATCTGCACCCAAAGCATCCAGACACGGCTCAGTGCTCCGAGCATCCCCAGGAGGCTCCCGGAGCACCCACGCGCCTCTCCAAAGCCCCAGGGACCAGCACGGAGCGCGGCACCCTCAGGGACCCTGAGCACCCCCTCTGCACCCAGAGCATCCCCGGGGCCGAGCCCCGACCCAGCACCTTCCCTCCAGGGCTCACCTGTGCTGGGAGAACGCAGCGGGATCCCAACTGCAGGGCTGAGGGCGAGGGCGGGGGCAGCCCTGGCACCGGCACCCGCGGGGCGTCGTGGGCCACCCTCCGCCTGCACCTCCGGCCGGACGGGGATGGGAGGGAGCGCGGAAAAGCGGCTGCGGTTTCCGAAGGACGTCACGTCGAGAGTGGGGCCACCGAGCGCTGGGGGCTGCGGACACCCCCCGGGAGGGTGGCGGGGCGTTCCCTGCACCCCAAGAGGGGCGTCCTGCCCTGGCGGAGCCCCCGGCTCGGCCCCAGCCGCCGCCCCGCGGAGCAGCTGCGCNCGAACCTGGTGCCAGGGCTGCCACCACCCCCGGGCACGGTGTGGGCACGGCCAGGAGGGGGCCGGGGTGCCCTGAGATATCTCAGCACCGGGAAATGCCTTAGCACAGGAGGGTGAGGGCCTGATGTTTTACACAGCCCTTGTGCCGGGCTCCTTCTCCCTGCACCATCCCCAGGATGCTCGGAGGGGCTCTCGAGGGGCTGCTGGGTGTTGTCCTGGGTGTTGTCCCGGGTGTTGTCCCGGCCTCGTGGCACTGGCACGACAGGAAAGCCCCCGCCCCAACCGCAGGAGGGAGGCGCAGCCGCAGCCGCAGGAAGGTGCTGCAAGAGGCGCAACCGCAGGAACCGGCCCGGGGTGACAACAACCCCCCGCCCTCGAAACATCAGCGCATCCCTGCTCCCAAAAACCGGGCCAGGGGGCTGGAGAGGGAAGAAACGGGGCTCAGGCCTGTGGGATGAGCATCCCCGGGATGGATCCGTGGTGCCCAGGGAGCGCTGATTCCCTGGGAGCATCCCTGCCCGGCTCTGGTGCCGGGGCCGGGCTGTTCCGGAGGCGGTTGTGCAACATCCCCTGAAACGCCGCAGCCCTGAGAAGGCTCAGACCTGGGCAGAGGAAGTGATGCTGTTTCCAGCTCTGAGTCCTGCCAGACTTCCTGCAGCCTGAAAACAAACTTTACCTGGGAAAGAACAGAATGAGCCCCCCAGCTCCAGGGCAGTTCCCGAGCAGGGCTGTTCCTTCCTGGGAACAAACACATCACCCCCATCCACCCCGAGATCCCCCAGCCCATCTGTGCCACCACATCCCACACCCAGCCCAGCTCTGGGGTTCATCACCGGGAATCACCAGGGAGGATCCCACGTGTCACCCCAGGAATGAGCCCTGGGGACAAGAGCAGAAGGTCCCCAAGGACCCCCTCAGCCACAGCCTCCCCTCAAGTGTCCATCATTCCATATCCCGGTTATCAAACAGACCTGGAATGATTGGGCACAGGACACCAACAGAACAGCCAAAGGAAAAGCCAAGCAGAGGCAGTTTATAATCAATGAGTTTTATCTTTTGAAAATGGAAGCAAATATTTGGACAGATATCTGGTCGCTCTATAAGAGCGCGTTTTTCTGGACTGGGCTGGTTCTCTCCCGGGATATCACGGCTACAAAAAGCTTCAGGCACTGACTCCGGTTGAGCCTGGCGAGGCATCAGTTCATTTAAATAAAATACAGGCTAGGAACTCAACTCTCCCACACCCCCACCCCGGGGCACCTCAATCCAGCGGCTCCCAAACTGATTTCCCTCCAACGTTAGGAACAAACCCGAGGTCCCCGAGCACACAACCCTGAAGTCACACGTACAAATCAACACAGAAATCACCACTGTGGGGAGAACGACCTTCGGGTTTGGGTTCCAAAAGAAAAAAAATAAAATCCATAAAAATACACATCTCAGGCATTTACTGCAATACAGAAACGTCACCAAACAGCCAAAGAACCCGGAGCGGCCGGATTGTGGATCCACGGGCACAGGGCAGGGGATGCCACTTGTCCCTAAAACACAGAAATCCCACTGTTCTGAAGCTTTCCTGCTCTGCAATCCCACCACATCCTCTCTCCTCCGTCCCATCCTCGTGCCTCTGCAGCTACGTCCCTCGGCCGATTCCGCCTCCACACACACGTCCCTCCAAACAGGGAATCCTTAACCTGGAAGTTCTGAACATGCAAACACTGGGAAAAATGGAAAATTGGAGAATTCCTAGCTAAACTAATGGAAAATAAAAAAATCAATCTCTTCAGCCTGGATGAAGGGACTCGTGTCCGCTGGGATGCTCTGGGTGGGAGCACATGGAGCTGCCATGGGGACAGAGTCCAGCTGGGATAGGATCCAGAGCTCTCAGATCCTTTGGATTCAGGATGGGTTATCAGCCCTCCCTGGCACTGCAGGGATGGGCTGTGCCAGGAATGGCAGCCCCATCCTGCTTGGCACAGCTTTACAGGGTGTCTGGATCCCATTCCCAGCACAAGGACACAGCCTGGAGCAGGGAGCCAGCCTGCCCCATCCCTGACAGCTCCTTCCCAGGGGAGACCCCGCCTGAGCTGAGCTTTGCTGAGCTGAGCTTTGCTGAGCTGAGCCCCTGTGGAATCCCAGGAGGAGCTCACTGGCTTAGAGCACTCCCAGGGCCTCTCCCTGCAGCATCCCAAGGGAGCTGTGGGAGAAACAAGTTCTCCAAACTGGGATCACATCCACCCTTCCAGTGCCCTCTGCTCTGAAGGGCTGGGAGTGCAGGGGGGTTGGAGGTCACTCCTCTGATCTGGAATAAATCCTTTCCTGCAAAGCTTTCCAGCATGGCAGGGTGGGAGACAGGAATGGCAATGATGGACAGGAGAAAATAAATGACAAAAAAGTAGCAACAGAGGTGTTTGTGGAGAATTATCATGGAAAAATCACCTTTCTGCTGCTAATGCTGCCTCAGAAGCACAGAAAATCCCTATCATCAGCACTGGTGTGAGAGGCTGATGGATTCTAAAAGTTCCTTAAAATCCAGGAGCTCAGGAGTGTTGGGGGGTGGGACCAAGGATTTACAGCAACCACTGCTGGCATCCCACAGCTCACCTGGAACTCCATGCTCCATGGATAAAAACATTCCTGCATGGAAGTCATTTCTGCCTTGAAATGGAAATAAAAATGAGCAAGTAAAGCGCGTGAGTTTGGTCATGGAATCAAACCTTGGGATGGTGGGAAAATGGGAACATGGTGCTGCTGGCTTAAAACTTCATTAGGAAATAAATCCCCTTGCTCAGAATGATACATTTATATTTTTCTATCAGCCAATGGGGCTGGGGACAAGTTGTGGAGCAGGAAAGGCAGCTGATCCCATCTCCAAGGGGATTCCACAGGGAAGAGAAGAAAAGGGAACCCACCTCATTGTTCCAAAGGGAGGATTTATACAAAAAAAAGCTTCAGCTTTGTTCTCTGCACAGTGTAAACACCTCCCACACCCCCTGTCCCTTGGAATGGAAACACAAATACTGCAAAAGTGGCAAATAAGAAAAATAAAAGCGATTTTTTTTTCTGTTTTTTGGCAACTCTTTAAAAAAAAAAAGGTTAAGAACAATGTGATGTTGGTCCCTAAATCTAGAAAAAGATATTTGGGCATGACATTGGAAGTGCCAAGAATGGATTTGTTTTTTAAAGATTCATAATAACATCTGGAAAAAAAAAAAAGAACAAAAATAAAACCCTGTAAAAGTAGCACTTCTCGTTTTTCCCTTGCTTTTGACACAGTCACAGAAATTCATCGGAACATCGGGAAACGAAAAAGATCTTTCACTAAAAAGCTTGGCTTGAAATCATTGGCTCTTGTGGACGTGGATTTGGGAGGACAGGAAAGCTCTGGCTGGAATGCTGCAGGCTGCTGCTGGCTGAACTGGGAGCTGCTGGAGCTGGGATGTGCCCGGGCTGGCGGCCCTCAGTCCGCGATCTTGGCCAGCTGCTGCTCCAGCTTGGAGATGCGCTCGTCCTGGTTGGAGATCGTGTCCTTGATGGATTTCAGCTCCTTCAAAATCTCGTCCAATTTGGCGTCGTTTTGCTGGGAGACAAGGAAGGAGCAGTGAGGAAGTGCTGGGGTTTTCCAAGGAAAGGGCTCCTCCCAGTGGGAGTGTTGGAGGGATGAGGGTGTGACAGACTCTGGGATGCTCAGGGCATGGAGCAGCATCTCCAGCAGCACCAGTGCACCCATCCAGGACCAGGACCTGCTCTGTGTCCCAAGGGACACGGTTTGGGGACAGGGATTAGTTGTGAGCAAGGTGCTGGTGCTGGGTTAGGGTTGGACTTGGGGATCTTGGAAGTCTTTTCCAACCTTAATGGTTCTGTGATTTAGAAAAAACAATGCCAAGGAATCTCCAATATCTACAGAAGCATTAGAACCACAGAATCATGGAATATCCCAGGTTGGAAGGGACCTACAGGGATCATCCAGTCCAACTCTTGGCCCTGCCCAGGACACCCCAGCGGTGTCCAAACGCTCCTGGATCTCTGGCAGCCCTGGGGCTGTGACATCCCCTGGGGAGCCTGGGCAGTGCTCCAGGAGCCTCTGGAGGAAGAACCTTTCCCTGATACCCAACCTAACCCAGTCCTGACACAGCTCCAGCCCTTCCCTCAGGTCCTGTCACTGAGCATTCCCACCTGAGGCCATCACCCCCAAAATTCCTGGAGTTCACTCACGGGGTTTGAGGCATCCGCTGCTTTCTTTGGAGCATTTATGAGATCGCTCTTCTTGTTCCCGGCGGGTTTGTTGTCCAGTATGTTCTTCTTGACCACCTTGAGATCCCTGTTTTTGCCTGGAATGTACCCGTGCTTCAAGGAGATGAGGAGAGGATCAGCGTTCTTCCCTTCAAACCACTCCTCTGCCTCCAGGGCTGCTTCGGGGCCGGCTGTGTCCGGGTACAAATCGTCCTGGAAGAGGTCGGACTGCAAGGAAGGGGACACGGATCAGTCAGGAGCTCTGGGAGGCAGGAGCTGGCTCCAAAGCCTGGCCCAGGGCAGAGCTCACCTTGCGGGGAACCGTCATGATGATGGGCTCACACTTCCTCTCGTGGAGCTTGAAGAACCTGGAAAAGGAGAGGTGGGACAGGGAGTGAGGATCGAGATGGGAAAGGAGCAACTCCAAGAAAAAAGAGAAATTCCTGAGACCATCAAGTCCAACCAGCACTGCCAAGGCCACCATAACCCATGTCCCCAACCCCTCCAGGATGGGGACTCCACCTCTGCCCAGGGCAATGCCTGACCACCCTTTCCATGATGAAATTGTTCCTAATATCCAACAACACTTCCCCTTGTCCTATCCCTTGTTTCCTGGGAGAAGAGATGGATCATGTTCCCACCCAGCAGTGATGTTCCCTCCTGGAGCCCCTGCAGTGACATCCCAAGATGTTTCCTGCCCTTCCTGGCTTTTCTCAGCCACGCCTGCCCCATGCTCACTGTTCTGCTGCTTTAACCACTCCTGGAAGTGCCATTCCCAGCTCCCAGCCCTGGATGAGCTCTCTCACCTGGCAATCTCACACTTGTTGACGTCGAGGCCCCTCTTTGGCATGAACCCCATGCCCCTCTGCGGCTCCTTGCTGCTGAAGGTGTTGAGGTAGTGAACGTACGGGGACTCATCCGTGATCTCGAAGTAGCGGATGCTGCTGTCGCCCTGCAAGGAACCCAGGAGGCTGCAGGACCTGTGCTCCCTGTGCCCACCCTGCTGCTTCCTTCCAGGAATGCTGCCATGGACAGCTCACAGCTGTTTTGGAAGCAAGGATGATCCTCTCCACAATCTGAGTCCATCAAGTGAATAATTCCTCCAAATCCTGCTCCAAACGCTGTGGGACAGGGACTGAGCTTGTGCTTCCAGGCTGGGAATGGCCTCTCCATCACCTCTTGTGGAAAAACCTCCTGCCACACTCAGGCAGAAAGGCTATAAACCAATTTATCCCCACCAGTGTCTCTGAAACTGCAGGAGAGGTGGCAAATATAAACCAAATATTCTTCATGAGCTGCTACAAAGTTGGGATTCATGAACACACTTGTATGGCTTCTCCTTTGTAATTCCTTGCCCATCTTAGCTGTAGCTCCTATTTATAGGAGTCCATCACATGTGGGCACCAAACTTCTACAAATTGCTTTTAAAAGGAGCACCTAATTACAGTTTTCTATTATTTAACCCCACAAAATTACAGAGAGAGTCACCACACACTCCAGCATCTCCATGGACAAGGAGGACAACACCCAAAATGTACCTTATTCCCATATGGGTGTAAAACCATCCAGATTAACACCAGCAAGAAATATTTTGGCAGCAGTGTGGGGTTTGTTGCATTAGGAGCAGCTTTACCTAATCCACCCCAAAGAAACATCCAGGTCCTTCCCAGGTTTGGCAGGGTGAGGATCAAACCCACCCCAGAGCAGCCTGGTCTCTCTACAGCCCCACATTTGCTGCAGCAGGGATTTTTTGGGGAATATTTCTCCCCTTACCTTCCCACACAGGTAAATGATGTTGGTGTCTGGGTCGTAGAAGGGCAGCAGGACCCCGTTGCTGGTGTCCATCTCGTGAAGGGCTATTGGCTCCTCCATGTTTTTCTGGAAATAAAAATGCCAGGGATGTTAATAAAGGTAGGAAATGCTTCTGCTCCTAGAGTGAGGGTTTAAATTATTAACACTCTGTAGGCAGTGAGCTCCCAGTGGTGTCTGTACCACCCAGAAGGATCCGTGTGTTACAACAAATGCTGGGAATGTTCACAAGCTGATTCATTCCCCAAGGGCACTCTAATCACTAAATTAAATAAAACCAAGAGCCAGGAAAATTCCCCAAGTCAAGGGAAATATGTGACACAGGGAGTTAGTGTCAGTGAGATGGGATGTGTGATGGATGATAGGATGGAGCCTCCTTCCCTGGAGACACTCAGAAGCCACCTGGACACAATCCAGGTGCTCCCCTCCACCCTGAACCCTCCTGGGATTGCTGCTGTCCTGCTCTGCACAATGAACAGAGAGAAGTGACCTTCCCACAGCCCCTCTGCTCCCTGTGCATCTTCCCAGGCACTTCCAACCTGCAGCTCCCAGCTGAGCCCTGCTCAGTTTCCTCACTGAGTGACCACACAGCCAAAATCATGGAAGCAGGAGCAGGCAACAGATGGAGAGGGAACAACCTCAATTATATAAACTATGAATTCAGGAAGGAATTCTTCCTTGTGAGGGTGGGCAGGCCCTAGCACAGGGTGCCCAGAGAAGCTGCTCCATCCCTGGAAGTGCCCAGGGCCAGGTTGGACGGGGCTTGGAGCAACCTGGGCTAGCGGAAGGTGCCCTGCCCACAGCAGGGGATTGGAATGGGATTGGGTATAACATCCTAACCAATCCAACCCATTCCATGATTCCATGGCTGCAGGGCTGGGTTGGTGCCTCCATGGATGCAGGGAGCACACGGATGGGGCCGTACCGGGTTCCACAGCGCCAGCTGCCGCTCGCTCATGCGGCTGAAGCCGGTGGTGAAGATGTTCCCGTCCGCCAGAAAAATGGCTCGCATGGGCCGCGCTCCCTCGTGGGTCTTCTCCTTCTCCTGGAAGAGAGGAGCAGGGCAGGATTAGTGGTGAACAGAAAATTCCTTGGAGTGGTGGCTCCTCCATGCAGGAAGGGATCCAAGGAGAAACACCCAGCTCTCCTTCCCTGCTGCCTGTGGAAGAACCCAGTCACCAAACCACGGGAGAAGGGGACACTCCCGGCTCATTCCAGCTTTGCCAATCTTGCGGGGCTGAAGGAAAACCTCTTTGCAAGCTACAACTAAAGCTCTGCTTTGCATACACAACTCTGGAACTGTAATTATACAAAAGGATTAGATGTGGAATTACACTCCTGCAGGTTTAAAACTGAGCCCTAAAATCCCGGTTCAAACACTAATCCCAATAAACCCAGACAAATCCTCCAACCCCTACTATTCCTCCTGTAATTTCTGAGGAAAGCAACTGGGTATGGTGTGTAAACTAAGCAAGAAGATTCTTCCTTCCATGTTTTCTTGCTCATTCCCTGCTGGAGTGGATCCAGTGGTTTCTTTAATGATTAGGCAAACTTACAGCGACAATTTCCTGTTTCCTGGGGTCGATAACTCGGACTTTCTTGTCTTTGGAAGCTGTGCAGATGAGGCTGCCGTTGTGGTTCCAGCTCACGTTGTAGATCATGTCCACGTGCATGTCATCCAGGTTGATCAGGGCTTCTCCTGTTCCCACATTCCAGATGATGATGGCATTGTCACAGCCTAAAATGGGAAATAACAGCTCAGGTCACAGCACTGGGGTACACAGGGGCAAAGCCACAGGTGGGGAAGAGGGGATAAACCCTCTGCAGCTCCAAAGTGTTTTTGGGAGACCAAAACTGGGAATTCAGGAGGGATTTTTATCAATCATTTCATCCAACAATCCAGCTGAGAGGACTCACTTCTTTCCTTGGCACCCAACCCATGGAAGCCTCAGATTGTGCCAATGGATAATGAATTATCCAATTTATTTTCATAATGATGTGACTGATTTTCAGTGGTCAAAACAATCTCATTCCATGGACTGTACTGGCCAAGGAGACAATTTGGGAAATGCTGACCATGAGAGCTTGTGGGAGGAACAGCTGGACTCTGGGATCCTTTGCACGGATCAAGGGAAAGGAGGAACACTCCAGCCTGTTCTAAAAGTATCTAAGAACAGGGATGTGGGGAATGCAGATGTAAATTGTTAATGCAGATCAAATAAAGCCTGAAACAACTTCCATACTCCAATTCCAGACAATTCCTTGGTGCTGTAAACTGAAGATAAAAAAGGCTGAGATACACAGGGGGCTGTGAGTGTTCCCAGCTACTGCCACGGGTCTTGTGATTCACAGGGATCTGAGCAGCTGGGAGGGGGAAGAAGGAAAAGGAAAAGCTGGAGAGGAGGGGAGCAGGGAGAGGTGGCTGTGCCCATACCTGTGTGAGCAGTTGGGAGAGGGGAGAAGGAAAAGGAAAAGCTGGAGAGGAGGGGAGCAGGGAGAGGTGGCTGTGCCCGTACCTGCACTGAGGAGCACATTCCGTGCCGTGGGATGCCAGGCCACGATGCCCACTCTCTTGGAATGTCCCTCTAGCACCACCACGGGCTCTGTCAGGGACAGGGTGAGCCCGTTCTCAGGAATCTGCCACACCTGGAAGGGAAGGGAAGGGAGAGGAAAGGTGCTGAGCCAAGGGCAGCCCCTCAGAGAGCGCAGGGCTCGGCTGCTTCCCCGTCCCGCAGTGCTGGAGCTGTCACTTCTCCAGGGAAGGGAATCAGGGAGGGAATCATTCCCAGTGTCAATAAATCCTTGGTTGATCCATGAGGAACATCCTTCCTCACTCATGTGCCAGCATCCTCATGGTGCAAACCCTTTATTTCCACGTGCAAGGACCCACTCTGCTCCTGTTCCCCACGGAGTGTGAAAAATCTCCCCAATTCCATGGGAACAAACTGCTGCCTTTCCAAACTGTGCTGGTCCCTCAGAGGGATGATGCTGCTCTACCACTGCCTAATTTTCATTTCTTTAGGAACACCAGCAATCAGTTCCCCGTTGGATTACAGATCCTTTCAGATCCCATTTAATCAGGGAAGAGAGGTTTGCTCCTGGAAGAAGCCAAAGCAGCCCAAATGAGCACAGCCTGTTCACTTCTCCCCTGCTTACACAACCCTTCTGCTTCAAACTTCCTCAGGGAAGGGCCACCAGGAGGAGGAGCAGCCCCCAAGGATGCCAGAGCACTGGAATTCCAGTAGGAGGGAGATGGCTTTTGCAGCTGGCAGTGAGCAGGGAGGGGACAAACCCATCACCCCAAAGCCCCAGGGCAGGATCAGCCCCACCAAAACCATTCCTGCAATTCAGCGCTGGACAATCGTCTTGGAATTGAATTTGACCTACATAGAGTGCATTAAAAAAATGCCAGGGAATTCCAGGGAGAGCCCCTCGGGGAGCAGTTGGAGTTGCTGTAGGTAGGTGGCAGCATTAGAGCACGTTTGCTTTGCTTCCCATTGTTTGCTTTTCCTGGAGTTGGGAGAACGGGGCTTGCCAGAGCTGCCCACGATGCCCAACAAGATTTGGGATGTGAGGGATTTAGGAAGCGAGGCAGACTGAGATGGACTCGTGGATTTCTGTGCTAATCCCAGTTTTTCCCTTCTCAAAGGAATGACTGGAAAAAAACGCAGCAGAGATTCTCAGTGGGTACCAGCTCACCTCTAAATAACCCAAAACTGATTTGGTTTTTCATGGACACAGCTCCCAGTGCCATCCTTCCAGTACCCTCAGCATCCCAGGAGGAATGACCACAACGGGAACACTTCCCCAGGAGAGGATTCCTCTGCAAGGGGTGAAAATGGGCACAGCCCCGAGGCTGCCAGAGCTCCAGGAGCCTCTGGACAAGGCTCTCAGGCCCAGGGTGGGATTGCTGGGATGTCTGTGCAGGATCAAACCAGGTTCACAGGGAAATTACAGAACTTTGGATGCAGAACTTCCCCTGCTAAGGAGAGGACTGAGTTCTGATCTGCACCATCTCAGCCATGAAGGATCCTGAGATCCCTCTGAGCAAGTGCAAAGGAGCCAGAAAACTCCAGAACCAAATTTAAACATGAGACAGAGAGTGCAGGAGGTGGGAAAGGGAAGAGAGGCAAAATCCCAGTGAAAAGGGTTTTTTTTTTAAAGCCCCTGGCGGACAGATGGAATTTTCTGTCAGGTAAAGCCCTGGTAGCTGGGAGCAGCTGCAGAGCAGCGTAATCCTGGGCAGATTTCAGATTCCTGACCCAATAATCCTGCCTGCTATTCCCAAAAATAATAAAGAAACGAGTGTGAAAGGTCAGGGCATGTTCCCAACTGGCCCAGCCCCTCGTTCCTGCACAGGGTGGAGCTCTGGCCCCAGCCTGGGATCAAATCAGGTTCACAGGGAAATTAGAGAATTTTGGATGCAGGACTTACCCTGCCCAGAGGGAGGGCTCAGGATGACTCCAAGGAAACCTGAAAATGCTGCAGGATTGCCTGGGCTTTAGGAAGTGTCTGTCAGCTCTCCCTCCCATGCGTGTCTGGGTGGTTTTTGGGGGGTTTGGTGTTAGCAAGGCTGTTTGTTTGTGCAGGAGGAAGTGGAGCTGTGGCACAGCTGAGGGAGAGGTTTGGGGCTGCAGGAAGGGCAGGAGGGGAAGGTTTTGCACAAACAGCCCGTGAGAAAGAAAACAAAGCAAACTCCTCTTTCATCCCCTTTAAAGAGAAGTAAAAACTGCCTCATCTGGCTCTGAAAGCTGAAAAGAAGTTTAAATCCATGTCTATAAATAACATTACTTCCTACATCACATGTATCAATTTTTATCACTTTAAGTAAGAAAGCAACTGAATTTGAGACCTGGATTTATCCATGGCCCTGCTCCCATATCCCTCCAAGAGCAGGAAGAGGCTCTTGGTGCATCATTTTTGCAGGGTCAGACCTTCTCCTCATCCTCCCTGTCCTGGCTGGTGGCTCAGGTCACTGCAAGGGCTCTCTTTGATTTTTTAAAGGCATTTGCTCCATCCCATGAGCTCTGCTCTGGCCTTTCCACACAAATTCCTTAAAATCCATCTTCTGACGAAGGGAATTTTCCATATCTGAGGAAGGGCCTCGATACCATCTACAGATCTTTATCCACTAAAACATTTTCCAGCTGAACAAAAAGCCTGCAGTACATCAGAGCCATTTAGCACAACATCAAGCAGGAATATTTAAGTAATTCCTCATTTGCTGGCACAAAGAAACAATTCCTCCAAGGGAAGAGGCCACAGAAGGCATCTGCAAGGGCTCTGAAGGAAAAGGAATGTCAGGTCCTCTCCTCTCTCCCATTCCCCTCTCCAATGCTGTGTCTGGTATTTCCAACACCCAACCCTTTCAAAGTTTATGTGCAGGTGTAAAAATCTGGGAATTTCTTCAGAGGGAAAAGTTTCTGGCTTCAGATAGGGCCAGGTGAAGCTTCCTTGTGCCACATGGGGGCTGAAAAGTTAGGGGGAATCAGCCCTGTCCACCTGGAGACGGGTTCGCACCTCAAATCCATGTTCTCTCCCTCAATACCATCCCAAATTCATGTTCTTTCCCTCAATACCATCCCAAATTCATGTTCTTTCCCTGAATACCATCCCAAATCCACATTCTCTCCCCCAACACTGTCCCAAATCCACATTCTCTCCCTCACACCATCCCAAATCCCCGCTCTCTCTCTCAGTACACATCTGGCTGACGTAGCTGAGATCTCTTGTGGCAGAGGGTGAGATCCTAAATCCCCGAGTGCCAGGGCACAGATGGTCTTTAAGAACAAGGTTTTTTCTTTAAGAACAAGGTTTTTTCTCCAGCAGCTGGAATTGCCACAGAATCCTCCACGTCACTTTTCCTTCTCTCCCCCCGGCAGAGCTCAGAGCCCATGGACAGCCACGTGTCCTGGAAAGCTCCCTGGGTTTATTCCACTTGGGTTTTCCAGGAAGCAGGACCCAAACCCTTTGTCAAGGAAAACAGGACGTTGAACTACTAAAATTGGGAAAGCTCATTAGCTCATCCCTAAAAGCCCAAGCCAGGGATGTTCTCTGCACAGCAGCGCCGTTCCCAGCTGTCCTGAATGACTTGGGATCCATCATTTCCCATTCCAAAGCTCCAGCTAACACACCCCAGCATCTTCCAAACCCTGGGGGTGCAGCAAGGACTCCCCTATCTCCCCTTCCACTCCAGACAGGCCACACCAAACATTTTGCACAAGGGTGCAAACCCCAGGCAGCTCCACCCTGAGGCCTTCCCACATGGGTGCTGCTCCAGGGATGGACAGGAAGCTCATCCCAACCTTGGGAAGTGTGGAGAACCCCCAGAGTCCAGCAAAGGGGCAGATTCCTGCAGTTTGTGTCCACACCAGGATGGTGTGAGGGAGAGAGTGGATTTGGGATGGTATGAGGGAGAGAGTGGATTTGGGATGGTGTGAGGGAGAGAGCGTGGATTTGGGATGGTGGGAGGGACAGAACATGGATTTGGGATGGTGTGAGGGAGAGAGCCTGGATTTGGGATGGTGTGAGGGAGAGAGTGGATTTGGGATGGTGTGAGGGAGAGAGCCTGGATTTGGGATGGTGTGAGGGAGAGAGTGGATTTGGGATGGTGTGAGGGAGAGAGCTTGTCCACTTGGACAACTCATAACTGAACTCTGTCAGTTTTTCTCCACAATTCAGCCCCTCTGGAGGCTCCCAACACATTTCTCATTGCACTTGGATTACAGACTGATTCTGCCTCCAAGGAGGCAGCTCTGGGCTCTCACTGATGCTCACATTTCAGACACATTCCCAATGCACAGCCCTTCTGCATCCCATTCCTGCATCATTCCAAAGCTCAGTTCCAGCCCAGTAGTGAATGCTGCAAACACAGAAGTTGTTGTTTTGTTTAATATTAAATATAGCCCATTTTGTTAACATGCTTCAGCTTCCAAGACTGAGAGATCAGAGGCAAGAGCTGTCCCAAGAAAAGCCTCTTGGGATGAATCCCCTCCCAAACATTTTAACCATGAACAGAAGCAAAGGAATTTATCTGACATGATCTATAATAAGATTTCAATATAACATTCAGCCTACAGCATTTCTAAATATGGCCAAAGATCCCTGGAGTTATTTGGCATTATTTCATCTTCCAAGGATTTTCTTTCACTTATTCTGCTGTGTTTGCATGCACAGGATTCCACATCAGTCATGGAGAGAGCCTGGCTGGGCTATCCCTGACTTAAAATGGGTCTTAATCCAAGGCTGGCAGGTGCAGAATTTGGGATTAAAAAATTATTATTTTAAAATTATTATTATATTTAATTATTTTTATATTTAATTAAATGATTATTTAAATATAATGTAATGTAATGTAATGTAATATAATATAATATATAGATATAATACAATATA
>VXBR01011231.1:331859-351144 GCA_013400215.1 Cisticola juncidis
TTTTTTTTCCCCTCTGAATAGAACAACAAGGATTTTGCTGCAGGGACCTTAATAAGTATCTGTGCTAAACAGGCTCAAAGAGAAATCCAAATGTTATTTAGGGTGTTGAAGGAACTGAAGGAACAATTTCATCAGCCCAGGCTATAAAAATAAATGCGGAACACAGGAACTGGTTAGAGCAGAGCCAGCAAAGCACTGCATTGCAAAAGAACGTGTCAGGCTGGGGGTGAGGGCCACAGCTCCTCCAGCTTCCCGTGGAACCTCGTCAGATGGGGATATTTAATGACTTTGGAAGGCAGGAACGGAGCTGAGGGCACCAAGGCAGTGATAAATAAGAGGGTGGGAGGAAGAACAGAATGGATGTGAAAGTAACGCCAAAGATGGCACTTAAAAATACAAAAGGGCACTCAGAATTAGCAGCAGTTTCTGCCAGGGACTGAGAAAACACAGAATCATGGAATCATTAACGTTGGAAAAGCCCTCTGAGACCACTGAGTCCAACTGTTCCCCCAGCACTGCCAAGGCCATCGTGTCCCCAAGAGCTGCATCCACATGGCTTTTAAATCCCTCCAGGGATGGGGACTCCATCACTGCTCAGGGCAGCCTGTTCCAATGCCTGACAACCCTTTCCATGAAGAAATTTTCCACAATATCCAATCTAAACCTCCCTTTGCACACCTTGAGGCCATTCCCTTTGGATCTGTCCCTGTTCCCTGGGATCAGAGCCTGATCCCCCCTGGCTGTCCCCTCCTGTCAGGGAGCTGTGGAGAACCAGAAGGTCCCCCTGAGCCCTCCATCTCCTCATCAGATCTGTGCTCCAAACACTGGGATGTAAGAGAGGACAAGAGGGATGCACCTCCCCTGCCATCAGCATCTGCACTGTGACGCAGCTGAAGGAGGAATTCCTGACCCAGGGCTGTGCCCTGTGCGTGGTCCAGGCAGGAGGAGGACACGTGGCCCCAGGATGAGCCCTGGGCAGGGAAGGGCTGCTCAGCAGAGCAGCAAACTGAGATATTTTGGGAGGCTGGGGTTTGGCTTTGCTTAACACAATGGAGACGTCGCTGTCTCTGCTGTGCCCTGGCTGGGTGGGAAGTGGTGCTGAATCCTGGACACTAATTCTGTGTTCCACAGGGCAGATCTGGAAGTGGAGCTGGGAAAGCAGCTCAGGGCTGATGACAGACTGAGGACAACTTAATCACAGGCTTAAAAGAGGAGTCTGAGGGTCACAGAGAAAAGAATGTTGCAAAAAAAGACTTTTGATCACAAGAATTTGCTGGTTAAGCACCAGAAAGAGAGAAGAATCTCCTCCAGAAGATGGATGTGACTTTTCCATGCAGGACCAGGGGCAACAGGAATGCCCTTCTTGGAACCAGCTGATTCCTTTGCATCCCTCCAATGTGGGGCTGCAAGGAGCAGTTGGGCTCAGGTGCATTCCTGAATTAAATCTGCAAGGAGTAGCTGGATTCAGAGAGTTTCTGGTTTAACTCTCAAGGAGCAGTCAGACTTAGGTGGTTCCTGAGTAAAGTGTCAAAACAAAACAAAAAAAAAGCTGAATCCCTGACAGCAGAAAAACCTGACTTGATCATAAAGAGGCTTCTAAAATACGATTTTACGTGCAAAATTCTGCCAGAATCAGCTCAGATGAGTCAAGCAAGCAGCCTGTTTGTTGTGTTTAATGTACAGGAAGCATCAGACTGATTACAGACATTAAACACATTCATACATGGCACTACTGTCACCGCAGCCGACACTTCCCAGCCTTTGCTATTCCCGAGGAAACGCCGGGATGACAGCACAGCCGAGCAGTGTGGGACTGCATTTTGTTGAAATGATATGCTCTAGCTCACCCCTGGAACATGTATGGTTTACCCTAAGTCTGTACCCTCCCTGCAGTATCGTGTATCTGTAACCTCATGGCTAAGAACGCCTACCTTGAACCGCTGGGTTAAGAGTGCGAACAGACAAGGCTCCTCCTCTTTGCCCTTCTTCCCCCTGGAGGTCTCCAGATGCTCCCCCTCTCCCTCTCCCCACTTCCCCCTCTCCTGCAGGGACCATGCTGCCTTCTTGGAATTGAACCCTGAATAAACCTTCACCTCAGCAGTGTCTGAGTCTCTTTGCCTGCCAGCACACGAACACCCACACCTCTAGGACCCCGGGGGACTCCCGGGGAACCCTCCCCGGGTACCCCCCAAAATTTAAACTACAACAGAGCAGGTAACTCAGCCAACATTCCAGCAGCTCTTACCTTGTGCAGGGGCAGCACCAGGAAGGCTCCCCCGCCGCTGGCATCCACAATGATGGCCACGAAGCGCGGGTTGACGGCGCAGAAGGAGCTGTCCCAGGTGACGCGCGACACGCGGATGTCGTCGTAGCACTGGTCGTTCTTCACCGCCTGGCCGAAGACGTGCCGGAATTTGCTCTGCCGTACCACCCGCCTCATCGTGTCTGCACGGGCAAAAGGAGAGGGTCACTTCCAGGGAAAGGGTGTGCTGATTGTCCAGGAGATTCCTGGACAAGGATGAACATTGGATGTTCTCATTGGCTCCGCGCTTTCAGCAGTGCGGAAACGCGGGTTCGCTCGCTGTTCGTGGAATCGTGGGGTGGTTTGGGTTGGAAGGGGCAGAATCCCAGAATGGTTGGGGTGGGAAGGGATCTCTGGATCACCCAGTGCAGCCCCCTGCCATGGCAGGGTCACCCAGAGCAGGTGACACAGGAATGTACTCGGGTGGGTTTGGGATGTCTTCAGACAGGGAGATTCCCTGCCCTCCCTGCGCAGTCCCAGTGCTCAGCCACCCTCCGTGGGGACGAGGTTCTTCCTCATGCTGAGGTGGAATTACATGGTTTAGTTTATGGCCATTGCTCCTCATCCTGCTGCTGGGCACTACTGGAAAGAGTCTGGCACCGTCCTCTCAGCACCAAAGACCTCAAAATTCCACCCATCCCACCTCCTGCCATGGGCAGGGACACCTTCCACTATCCCAGCTTGCTCCAAGCCCCATCCAACCTGGCCTTGGACACTTCCACCTCCACCTTAAGACTTGCCAAATTCTCAGCCAGCTTTGCTTTTTCCTTCTTTTATTAACTCAAATTTCAGGTTATTTTGCACCCAACCCAACCCAGCTGTACTTCCAGGGGGATTTTACAGAATTTGCCAGTTAAGCATTAATTTCCCCACTCTAAATGTGTTCCTTGACTGCAGTAAAGGAAGCTCCTAATCCCAAAAGCAGTTTTTAGACAAGTCTCCACATATTTTCAGGGATAAATCTAGTCTTGGATTGAACTTGTTTACTTTCAAGTCAGACAGGGTCTAGAAGATGTAAATAAAAATGCAAGCTCTCAAAATCCGGTGTTCCTGTGAAGTGGTTCCACATGTTCCCTAGCTTCCAGTTCTTTCTTCTAACTCCAAAATCACCCTAAAAAAACGAGTTTCCTAGGAAGAACGGAGTAATGGAAACAAGTTAATGACTCCAATTAACTTGGTGTGTCTGTAGCATTTCTTGAGAAAAATTATTTTCAAGAATGCTGGAGTTAGAATAGAGGGAAAGGGAATTGGTGTGGAAAATTCCAGCACCTGGGAGAAGACAGGCACAACAGCAACCTTGGATTAGGGATACAACCTGTGGAGCCCTCACATCTGGGAAGGGCTTTTCCCAAAATCCCAGACTTTCTCCCTCAGAGAAGAGGGCGCAGAAGAGGAGCTTCCATACAGCATCTTGCTTTTACATATGGGAAAAAAATTCTGTCCCAGTCTCTAGGGATAGCAAAAAAAAAAGGAGAAAAGGGGAAAAAATAAAAAATAAGCAGAGTCCATCTCCTATCTTGCCTCCCAGAAGGTCCCCAAGCACATGGAGAGGCTGGGAAAAACTGCTCAGTCCCTGGAACTCCTCACTCTGGAGTGAGAGACTGGGAATGTGGCTCCATCCCCAATCCCTGCTCCCAGGCTGTCGCTGAAAATGTGATGAAAGCTCCGAGTCTGTGACTGCAAAGGCTTCGCAGGGAAGCGCCGAGCGTTGATGGCTGTTTTGTAGTCTGGGAGGTTAAATAAAAAATTAACAACGACAAAAAGCAGGATAACTGCAGGGAAGCGCTCATCAGAGCCGGGAAATGCCACGGAATGTGTTTGAAGAGGAGGAAAATGTTCCAATTAACGAAGCAGACAGCTCTGCAGTGAAACCCTCCAGTTCCGCAGAGATAAGGGAGGAGAAGCAGAGCATTTTTTCCATCACAGCCCATTTGGGAACTGGCACTGGTCACTTCCATGGCAGCTCAGCTGCTGGGATCAGAGCCACGGGAGCCACCAGTGTGGGTTTGGGGTCAGTTTTGTGATGGGGACACCCAACACCTTCACGCTGACCCCATGTGCTGGTGACACAGAGCCAAGTGCCCCACGGTCATTCCCAGCCATGGAGAGCAGGTAGGGGTTCCACACATCTTTCATACATCCATACATTTTTCATACATCCAGTATCTTTCCCATACTGATATTTTAAAGAGGATTAAGAGGGTTTAAGAAAAACAGGTTTTGAATGCAAAATTTTGGGAAGAACTGAGGTGTTGAAGATGTCCATGGAAAAGAGTTATATGGAAATTTTTAATGATTTCTATCCAATTAAAGCTGAACTTAGGGTCCCTCCCTACTTCCATCAGTTACTAGAAATGTGTAATGCACTTTCTGCCAACTGTTTCCCTCCCAGCACAAATCAAAGGCCTGGAACACCAGAGTGTGATGGGAAGTCATAAACCAGGAGCTGCTCTCCAGCTCCAGCCAGCAGGTGAGAGCACTAAATAAAATCATGGAATGTTTTAGGTTGCAAAGGACCTTAAAACTCATCTCATTTCACCCCATGCCATGGGCAGGGACACCTTCCACCTTCATGTCCAATCTGGCTTTGGACATTTCCAGCACAATCCCAGCCTCAACCAAATCATGCACAAAGAAAAGGTGAATATCAACAAGAAATGCTGAAGTCTCAAGGTTCAGTTAAAACACATCACAAAGAATGCAGTTCCACACCCAATTACTGATTTGTGTCGACTCATTCCCAGCCCTGTCACACAATTCCATCCCAAGAGCTCCTCCCAGAGCTGGGAGGGCTTGGCTGAACCTCTGAATCCTTGGCCAGGTCTGGCAGTGAGTGCAAGGGCAGCATCTTCCCACCATTCCAGGTGACCCCAGGCCACCTCCAGGATATTGGGAATGTTCTCCAAGCCCAAGACACCACTGGAACTCACTCAGCCCTTTCCCACCCTTGCAGCAAACCCTTCTCATCATCTGTCTGCACAACTCATCCAGGAGCAGGGAAAAGGCTCCTGCTTTGTGCATTGTGGATCTCCAGGAGTGCTCACCCCCTGGCAACATTCCCACCCTGCTGTGAATCCAGATTAAAATCAGATTGTTGGGAAGAAGGTAAAGCAAAGGTTTGAACTTGTCATGCTGAGCCAGCACAGCGGAATTGCCCAGAATCGCATCCCACAGAGCCAGGGGGCTGGGAATGTGCTCCAATGCTGGGAATTCAGGTGTGATGGTTACAAAAGATTATTTGTATCACTTGGGTAATTGTATCACTTCTTCACTTGATCAATACCAGAACAGCAGGAAAAAAATGTTCATTTCAAATATCAGATCCTGGGTATCTGTCACCCTTTCCACTTTCACAGAAGAGAAACTCTCTTTATCTCATGGTGAAATCCTACTACTTTATTTCCCTCATTTTCACCCTTTGATGCAAAAGGGTAATGATTCGATTTTCTATAAATGACTTTTTAAAAAATGCAGAGAGTTCAGATGCCTCCAAAAATACCCTTATTTGTTCCAAAGGGATCTGTTGGAACACACCTTCCCTGCCCTCTTCCCCACCTACAGCTCGTCATCCTGAGCAGGAACTCTGTGATGAACACATGGTGAGCAGCCTCCAAGTGCTCATTTCCATAGCAAAGGGAGTGATTCTTGGCGTTGGATCAGAGCCATTTTGATCTGGCTGCTCTCCAGGGAGAAGGAGGGGGGAATGTGCTGGTTGTGGTTGGAAGGAGCAGCGACTGCAGCTCCTTCAGCTCACCAGGGAGAGCAGGTGAAAAACCCAACGGGGGGAGTGGGAGCCTGAGCACCCCAAAAGAGTCCTGGCCCTGCCACAGACTGTCCCTAAATGGGAAAAGTGTTTTTAGTCTTCTCTTTGCTTCTCAGTCCTGCCGTGCAAAGGATCCCCTCCCTTCTCTTCCTCCTCATCCATCCCCAAGAAAATCCACAGCTCACTTTGGTTGCCACAGGTTCTCTCAGAAGATTTGGGCAGGAGCTCCAGGCTTGGCCAGTTCATGGAATGGTTTGGTTTGGAAGGAACCTGAAAGCTCATCCAGTTCCTGGGCAGGGACATCTCCCAGCCTGGCCCTGGAGACTTCCAGGGATCCAGGGGTAGTCACAGCTTCTCTGGGAAAACTTGCAACTCCTCCCCACACTCACAGCCATGAATTTCTTTCCAATATCTCATCTAAATGTCCCCCTTTTTGTCTTAAAGCCATTCCCCCTTGTCCTGTCACTCCATCCTTTATCCAGGGTCCCTCTCCAGCCCTCCTGGAGCCCCTTTAGGCACTGGAAGGGCTCTAAGCTCTCCCTGGAGCCTTCTGTTCTCCAGGTGAAGACCTCCTGCTCCCCCAGCCTGGCTCCAGAGCAGAGGGGCTCCAGCCCTCAGAGCATCTCCATGGCCTCCTCTGGACCTGCTCCAACAGGTCCATGTCTTTTTTGTGCCACTTTTAGGATTATCAGGTGAGACACCAGCACCTGAGATGATTCACCCTGAGGAAAGGCTGATTCAGCCTCTATCACACTTGCAAAAGGGTGACCTGGGTGGTTCAGGGAACCTTGGGAAGTGACTTTGGAAATATCCAAGTGGGTAAGGAAGTGTATCCATGGCTAACAGGGCTCTGCTGGGGATTTTCTCTTAGGAAGCAGACTTGGAACATGAGCATTAAAAAAAGAAGTTAATTAGATCATTATCTCTACTGTTAAACCTTGGCTGAGGAATCATTTCCATCCACTTGCTACACAGAATATACTTTTGGGGGGTAAAGTGCGAATTTAGAGGATTTAAAACCTCCTGACTGGGAGTTGAAAGGCCTTTAAATTTTGCCAGAGTTACAACCCTCAGCAAAATTAAAACAGAAGCGTTGGACACCCTGCAAAGGCCTCCACAATGGAAGTGCTGACAGATCTACGGCTGCTGAGCTCCTGGATCCCGCTCGGCCACACACGGCATCTTGGTGGGGACAGAGCCTTCAAATCTCTTATTTAGTCCCTCCCTGAGTTAATTCCAGCTGGATTTTACCAAAACTTCGGGTTCATCCGCCAGCCTGTGCCCTCTGAGCAGCCCTGCCCTTGTGGGAGATTTTAAAAGGACCCTGAAAGGGCTGGATGCTGCCGGCCCAGCTCGCACAGGGATACTTTTCATTCCACTCCTCTCTGATCCCCCATCACGATGTGTCACAAGAGCTACCATGAGTTTGCCCATTTTCCTGTTTATAAAGGATTTATCTGTCTCCAGAATCCAGCAGATGGATTTCTGTGGCTTCGGAGGGTTTGCAGCCTGCTTATGCAAGAGGAAACGCATCCTGCTAGGGAACACTTACAGGAAAACCCCCCACTAATGGCAAAATCCTGCTCAGCCCATGTGATTGTGATCCCTTCTGGAAAGGGAGGCTTTGGAATAAAAGGCCAGTTGAAGTCAGACAGCCAGAGGCTGCTGTTAAGGGGGGTGAGGAGATACAAATCCAGTGGACAGGGAGAACAGCATTTATAAAAGGTTAGTACTTGGGCCTGGAAAGGCTCTGCCTTGAGTGGAAAAAGTCAAATTGCAGCTGCTGATGGTGAATCCCCAAACTCCCAGGCTGAGCCTTGCTGAGGAGCTTTGGAATAAAGGTCCAGTCTTAATTGTTAAAAAAATGTGAAGCAGATTAAAGAAAATAAAAATTAAGAGGTCAATGGTTGGACTTGATGATCTTAAAGGTCTTTTCCAACCTCAATAATTCAATAGTTCTATGGGCAGTGCATTTAGGAATGATGTTATGGGATGGATGAGGTGCTGAGGTCAGCAGGGATAGGGAATGGTCCCACTGGTGAAACTGCAACATGGGAAAGCCCAGAGGATTCCCAAGTACCAACTCTGAGTCCTGAGATCTTCCTGAACAGCCAGGCTGGGCTGAGCCACTTGGGCTCATCAGCAAAACCTCATCAGTAAACCAGCTCTCAGAGCTGGTATGATAAAAACATCTAGGAAGTGTTATAATCCTAAACCCAAACCAGGCCATGGATGTCCCAACCTGCCCCTGGCATGGAGAGAACACCCTCTGGGAGCAGGGCTGAGCCACATCTGCAGAGCAGTTGAGATAAGCACTGGAGAAAAGCCCACAAAGAGTCTGCTAATTCCCTCCTGGGAGCACTTTGAGCATCCCATGGGAGATAAGGTACAGATCCACACCTGGAAGGGAGGACAGAGGCATTCAGAGGGGTTGAGGACATTAAAGGACACCTCCACCCCCTTGTGCTCAGCTCCATCCCCCTGCTGTGGGCCCAAGGGAGCAGGGACTGAGCCAGCAGCTGCACCCCAGTGAGAAAAGGCTCAGAGACCTCCAGGTGATTTCCTAATCCCTCCCTTCTGGCATTTCTTCACTCCAGAGCCTTGGTTGTGCAAGCTCTGGGGTTCCCAGTGACCCAGGGTCATGCCCAGCCACAGGGACAGGGACAAACACTGTCCTGGGCTTGGTCCAGCTGCACACCTATTCCAGGGAAATCTTGCCACCACTGTCACCAGCAAGGATGGAGGAATTAGTGTAATAAAATTAGTATAATAAAATCCCAGAATGGTTCGTGTTGGAAACGGCATTAAAGGGTTCCACCCCTGCCAAGGTGCAGGGACACCTTCCACTATCCCAGGCTGTTCCAAGCCCCACCAAACCTGGCCTTGGACATTTCCAGGGATGGGGCAGCCACAGCTTCTCTGGGCACCCTGGGCCTCACCACCCTCACAGGGAAGAAATCTCTCCTAATATCTCATCTAAACCAACCCTTGTTCAATTTGAACCCATTCTCCCTTGTCCTGTCATTCCATGCTCTTGGAAAACTTCATCTCCCTCTCCAAGTAACCATGAAATCAAAGAACTCAGTCTCGTGATATGAAATCTTGCAAGACTTGGGCAAATAAGGAAGTGGGGAAAAAAAGTCACGTGGCCACAAAAAGTTCAGCTCACCCCACAACTTCACATGAAAGCTCAGCAGAAAAAGGGAACAGCCACAAATGCCTTGATGCAGTTTCTGTGCTTTTAAACACAGTTTTATTCCCTCTGTGTATCCCTTTTCCAATCAATCCATATCCAGTCCATTGCTGACAGAACTGTTGTTTTCAGCTGTTCAAAGTTATTTAAAACAAAGGTGAACACTACTACAGATGGTCACAATTCCAAAACACTTCATATTTGTGTGCAGATTATTTTCAGTCTTTGGTTACTTGAGCCTAGGTTGAGCAAGACCCTGCCATCTGATTTCACTTCATTTTAAAGACAAAAAGCTGGAAAATGAACTTAATACTGAAATTTCCAGCTGTTCTACCACTGGCAAGATTCTATTTTGGGATAGGAACCTAAACCACAAACTACCAGGGAATTTGATTGTATCTCAACTGGGGAGCCCAGCACATTCAAAACTGTAACACAACCCAAACTTTGAATAAGCTGAAATTTCTGTTCTGGACCAAGTGCAAGGTGTTGGCTGCAACCTGTGAAACACTTGATACAACTCTGGATTTCAGAGCTGTAACCTGAAATGATCCTATGAAAACTTTAGAATATCAAAAACTCTTAAGTCAGAAGTGCCTGTAGAGCTCAAATCTCCCAGGATCACCAAGAAGGACTCGTTATTTCCTGAGGGTTTACCTGTGTGTACTTGTCTCACATCTCTCCCCCAGGGCTATTTTCACTTGAAGATTTCCAGGGATACAATCCATCTTCTTGGGGAATCACCTGCTTGTGGAAGGTGTCCCTGCCTGTGGAATGAGAGGAGCTTGAAGCTCCCATCCAAGCCAAACCCTTCTGGGATGATCTTACACTCCCACACTTTGTCACTGTATCTCCACATCCAGCATTGCATCACTGACCATAATTTGCAGTGACAAAAGGACGCCGCAGTTAAAGTCATTACCCCGAACTGAGAGCGTTGTCTGGCTTCATTTAATCTGTGCCATCTCCCAGAAAGGCAGAGCAATGAATGCACACAAAATCATTACACAAAATAATTCAGCAGGATGGGGAATCTGCAAAGGGAGACACCAGCAGGAATGGGAGTTCTCCTGCTGCACTAGAGCAGCAGCCTCCAAAAAGCCTCTTTTTTCGGGTTTATGTCTTTTAGAGCATCCTCTGTCAGCTGGCACTAAAGCCAGGATGTTTTAGGGGGTGTTACCACAGGCTTAGGAAAAAAAGGGCATTAAAATGGAAAGAGGAGATAAAAATAAAGGATTGAAACTCAGGACAAAACATCATAAAGGCAAATAACATACAAAATACAGGGCTAAGTGCAGGGACTGAACATTCCAGGTGCCTCAGTGCATTCCAATCCAGGCTGGAGCACGGAAGGTGTCCCTGCCCATGGCAGGGGGTGGAATGAGATGAGCTTTAAGGTCCTTTCCAACCCAAACCATTCTGGGATTCTGAGATCCCTGCATTTCAGCCTCTGCTTTTGCTGCCAGCAGGGACAGTGGTTGGACACCACAGAAGCTTTTACTGGACAAGGAAAGGGAAACCTCCCCCACACTCCCACCTCCGACACCGCTGTTCCAGCAGCCGACCACAGAAGGCCGTGGCCTTTCACATGATCCCCTCCAAAAATCCTTCATTTTTCACTGGAATAAACACCAGAGGAGCTTCTTTGCATGCTGCATCCCATCCACTGCCAAGAGACAGAGCAATATCCTGAACAAGAGCCCTGGCAGCTGCAGGGACATCAGAGCAGCCCCAGGGATGCTCCTGACACCCATCAGAGGAGGAGGGAAGAACAGGGCTCCACACCGTGATCCCAAGGGAAATACGAGCAGGAGCACACGGCTCTCCCAGGATTCCAGCAAAGGGAAGTCAGTGATAAAATGCTTCTCCTCAGCACTGACCTAGTTCTCTTATCACAGCTAATAGGGAAGTAGCAATCTGGTCAGAGCTGCTGCCCCAACCCGCTGATTCCTCTCTCACTCAAAGGCTACACAACAGCGTTTTCCAGACCATATTCCTGAGATACATTGGAGGCTTTTCCTTTTTTTGGGCAAAGGTTGGTGGTTATGAACATAAATAGAGCTGGTCCCCAGCACAGGTTCATGAATTTCTCACCAAATCACCACCAGATCCCAGCATTCCCAACCAACCAAGCACCTTTTTCTAACAGAGTGCTCACAGCAGAAAAATGCTGTATTTTCATCTTTATTTTCTCCTACAGCTCAAAGCAATCGAATCTGCCTAAATGAAATAATTCTTCATGAGTTTCCATGTGTGTGATAGAGGAGCTCACCAGTAGCACTAGAACTGACACTCAGCTCACACACAGGATTTATCTGTATTTTATTTGTCCTCTCCAGTGGTGGATTTAAGGAGAAGTCAAGCAGACAGCAGCTCCCAGGGAGCCTAAAACATGGAAAGAACAACACCTGCAGGATTTCCCATTCTGCTGGAATCAAGAAGTGCAGACACAAAGGGAACTCCATTAACACGGTGCTTTCCAGGCACAATTCCTGGTAAACTCCAGAGGACACTACTGGGAACATGACCCTGCTTGTCCTCACTTACTTAATTGGATCTTTACTTAAAAAATGACCAGAGGATTTAGTGAAAGTGAAAATCCCAGAATGGTTTGGATTGGAAAGGACCTTAAAGCTCATCTAGCAGGGACACCTTCTACCATCCCAGGTTGCTCCAAACCCTGTCCAGCCTGGCCTTGGACACTTCCAGAGATCCAGAGGCAGCCACACCTTCTCTGGGAAACCTGTGCCAGGGCCTCACCACCCTCACAGCCATGAATTCCAATATCCCATCTAACCCTGCCATTCCTTCTTGTCCTATCACTCCATCCCTTGGTCCCCAGTCCCTCTCCAGTTCTCCTGGAGCCCCTTTAGGCACTTTAGGAAGGGGCTAAAGCAGCTGAGCTCAGCTGAGCTGAGCTCTCCCTGGAGCCTTCTCTTCTCCAGGTGAACATCCCCAGCTCTCCCAGCCCGGTTCCATGGCAGAGGGGCTCCAGCCCAATCCCCAAAGGAATAGACAAGCTGTTTTCTAATCCTCAATTGCAACATCCCTTGGCATCCATAGGAAGAAATTCTGAACATTAAAGGTGTTACAAGAGATAAACAGTCTCAGAGATAAAAGGCTGCAGGTCCCAGTTCTCCCAGACCACTGCACCATCAGGGAACCAGGACCTGCAGAACCCTCTGCTCCAAACACCAAATTAACTGGGACACAAACTCCTCCCAGCTCTGGAATAAGGCAGAAACAACAGATCAGCACAAGCAAGGCTCCCAAAGAGCCTGGCCAAGAGTGAGTCAGACTGACCAAGCCAGGAGCAGCGTTCTCCACATGACCCGGCCTGACCACAGCGGCTCCAGACCCAGCACAACCCCCAGACCTGCTGGGAGCCCGCGGAGCAGCCGGAGCTGCCCTGGGAAAAGTGACCCCAGAGCAGCAGGGTGACCAAATGCAACAGCAGCACCTCATGGATTAACCACAGCCACGCATCTCCTGCTGTAACAGCAAACAGGATGGGCTGGAGTGCTGGAGAACATCTCAGGTAGAGCAGAGGTAACACAGAGCAGCATGGGATGTCACACTGGAATTCTGAGTGGACACACTCTGCTCCAGAAAGGGACAATGAGTTTGGTTGGCATATCCTGAGTAACACCTTCTTCCACTTCTCACCCAACAGGTGAGGCCCCCACACTAAACTGCTTTTAATGTTCTCAAAATAACCCCAACAACGGTGAATTGCCAAAGACAAGACAACATCCTCACTCCAGGATGTGGGAGGTTCAGGCCGGACAACGCCAGCATCTCAGATTTTAATGCAGTACAAACAAGCTGCAAAATGAATCTCAGTGCTCCCAGTTGGAACTGGAGTGTGTTTGTCCACATTTCCATTTGCTGTCCTGCCAGCTCTTCTGGCCAAGCAGCCTATAATTCCAAGAGCACCATTGTCATTCTGTCCTGTTTCCGTAACGTGCAATTTGGAATCAGGGCTGGGGGAGGGAGGATGGGGCCGAAGGAGGCTGAAACTCAAATCCAGATAGTTCAGTGTGCTAACTTGATTTTAAATCCCTGTCTCATGGTGCCAATTGCAGCCCCCTAAACATCTGTTTCAGCAGAGGCTTCCAAGTTCAAACACATTTCCTCTGTCTTAGGGATGTTCTTTGTCACTGACCTGTCGTGGGATGAGAATGAGGGGGACAGCCTGGTGTCAAACCAAAGCACCTTCCTCACTTCTCTGGGCAGGCAAGAAACCAAAAATGGACTTAGGGGCATAGATTTAATCTATTAAGGAGCTTTAATAAACATTCTAGGCTGTGAAGACAGGTATCAGATCCACAAAGGAAAAAATATCTTCCTACCTGTGTCCTTGACACCTCCACCTCTGAGCCTCCCTGGCAGGGACAATCACACCCACCCCAACACTGGGCAAAGGCTGATTCCTTGGGGAATTCTTGGACCTTCAGCTGGCTGCTCTCAGCTGGAGAACTGGTTTCCAGTGAAGAATTACAGCCTGTACCTTGATGACCTTTAAGCTTTACTTACCTGCTGGCTTGACAGTCACGTTGGTGCACGTGCAACCCACACTTCCAGCCCTTTGGGAATTCCTGTGGCATTTCCAGAGGAGCCCCGCCAAAACAACAGAATTACACCAGATAAGAGCAGCTGGTTTTTATGGGAGCTTTCAGAGCACTTGAGAATTCCCTGAGTAGAGCAGAAGATAGACGTGGCAAAGCAGGGATTCAAAGAACAAAAAGATAACCTTTACCCCCAAAGGAACATCAGGGAGCCAAGGGAAGAACAGAGAGATAATCCCAGGGTAGCCTGACCCTACCCAGGGGCACCCACCTTTAACAGCAGCACCTTAAAACACCACAGAGAACAAAATGTTCCAGAAAGGAGCAATTTTCCTGGCTGTGGCCAGGAAAAAGATGCTGGAAGCACAGCAACACTGAGCTTGTGCCCACCCTTCAGGCTGTGCTAAAGCAGAATATATTGCAGAGGAAATGTCTGGCAACTTGTGTTTGCCTAAGCTGGCTCAGGATTCTCTCCTGCCTTGCAAATTGATCTCAGCAGATCAAAAAATTCAAATAAACCTTAAAAAGTATCACTGGAAACTTAAAAAAAATGCAATACACCTTCTGTTCTGAATGAGACAGCTTTGGGCCTCCAGCCTCCAAGATATGGTATCATTAATATAGGTACTGCAGAAGGAAATTAAGTAAGAAATTAAGAGTTTAAAGTGTAACAACGGTCATTTATCCACATGTACACATCCCAACCATGTGTGCTGGGGCAAATACCTGAGCCATGTGTAAAACAACAACTCCACTTAGTAGTACACACTACAAGTAGTACGTGCTAGATAGTACCTGCCAGCCCTGAGTAAAATGTGTCACCTCACATTCCCAGCTGGGAAAGAAGGAAACCAATCTGTTTCACACAGGTATGATGAAAAATGCCAAGGAAATGCCAAGGAGACACCCTAAGCCAGCTGGGGGATCCAGATTCCAGCAGGAAGCAACAAAGCATGAGGGCTTTTTAAGTATTTAGAGTGAAAAGAAGGGGAAAAGAAGCAACTTCAGGAGGTAACTCCAGCCCTGAGCAGGTGGCTGAGCATTGAGCCTTTGCTCAATCTTCCCTATCAAGCCATCATCTGCCCAGCATGGCCAGTTTGCCCAGTTCCCAAAGGACACCCTGCTTACTGCAGATTGAATTTGTTACAGCCTGCTAATCCCTGGAGCTGCTAATTACACCCATTATCAGTTTGTCCAGCATCCAGGTCTGGCACACTCTGGGATGTCAAGGCCCTGTCAGGTTTACAGACTGGTTTGGGTTAGCAGGGACCTCAAAGCTCATCCCATTCCACCCCTGCCATGGGCAGGGACATTTTCCACTATCCCAGGGTGCTCCAAGCCCTGTCCAACCCGACCTTGGACATTTCCAGGGATGGGGCAGCCACATCTCCTCTGTGCCAGGGCCTTGCACCCTCTTCTTCCTTTGCCAGGGAAGAAATCCTTCCTTAAGTCTAAGTCCAATATCCCCTCTTTCAGTTTGAGTCCATTGCTCCTTGTCCTGTCAGGAGAGTTCCTAATGAAGGAACTCTCAGGAATGGAACACTGCAAAATGTGCTGCTTTAACACTGCAGATTTTTATGTTTATTTGGGAGAAACAATGGATTTTCAAGGACTCCGGAACATGGTCTCTATGGCAACTATATGCAGAACCAGGAGGAGGGAAGTTCCCGTATTTCCAAATATTCAGAACTGGGTGATTTGAAGTCCATTTCCCAGGGATTACTTAAACCAGGAACTGCAGGTGCAATGCACTGCCCAGGTTTGTACAGGGATGCAAACAAGGAGCAGTTTCAGGCACACCATTCCTGTGGAGCTTTAGGAAATCCTGCTCATCTGCTAAAATGCAGAAATGGCTGCCTTAATTTTCAGCTCAGAAGAATTATTACCTATGTGCTTGTTCCTACATAGATGGCAGCCAAAATCTGGAAAACCACAGTAAAACCCTGTTCCTTCCTAAAGGGAAACACTTGGCCTCAAGCAGAGCTCAGCAACACTCCAAGGAGAGCTGGGAGCTCATCTCAGCTTAATCACTTTAAGTCAGATCCCACCACTGGTTTATTTCCACTGCTCTTTCAAATTCAATTATTAAAAAAAGGAAAACAAGACAAACCTAATTATGCTGGGCTGAGAGGCCCAGCTCAGTGTCAGAGTCACTGCAACTTCTCCCACCAAGAGCCAGACCTCAGACGTCATCACAGGCTCAGCAAAAAGCAGATTAGAGATCACTTATTGTTATCACTGACAAAACATGGGCTGAGACAAAGCCACTGGTGTTGAAGAAGCAAAGTGGTCATGCTGAAGAAATTGTCCTTTCCCTAGTGCGTGTGATTGTCCCTCTAAGTCATCAGCACAGAGCAGAAAGGGTCCAAAAGGCCACGTTTTGTCACTTCCAGAGCAAAAAGATCTTTTCCATCCACCACAGGCACATCAGCAGCCTTCAAAAACCACAGGTTGTTCATTTTGGAGGCAGCAGCAGATGCCATTTTCAGTATTTCTCTGTCAAGTTCCCACAAAGACCTACAGAGCAGGATTTTAAATTTTTCAGGATGTCCCATCACAAAATCCTCTTCCATTTGAGGAGCACTTTGTGACCCCTGAAGAAGGTGTCTCCTCCTGTCTTACTGGCATCATGAATTTCATGGGAGGGGGGTAAAGTAAAATTATCCACTCGCCCAACAGCCACTTTCTACTTTCCAGCTACATCATTATCTCCAGCCATTAATCCTGATTGGATTTATATTCCCTACACAACCCCATGAACACAACTAATGGCTGGTGATACAACTAATGGCTGGTATATTCCATTAGGATCCTCTCCAGACAATTTGCTCCTCCGAGGACAAGCCCTGCAAAGCTGCCAGTGGAACCTGGGAGCAGCTGAGCAGTTCTGTGTCATGCTGGTATTTCACATGCCTATGTGTGGTTTGAGATGAGAAAAGCCACAAAAAGTCATGCACTGAACAATTATAACCTCAAAAAGTAACAAATAATCCATTTATTTTCAACCTTACTCACAGGAGGAAAAGCAGAACAAAGCAATCCTATTAACAGATAAAAAGAAAGGGCCCAGTAAACAATTCCCAACCATAGTGGTAGAGCAAACACATCCAGAAAAATGGACTTTTACTGCTGCTTTCCTGAGTCACTCAGCTAAGCCTAAAGCCTTTTTCTGCTTCATTTTAACTTGGTGTTCACCACCACTTGCAACTGTGCAGAATGTGACAAAAACTCAGCAGTTCCCATGCTGTCAGCCCCAAGCCACCAGCAGCCTGACTCTTCACACATGGCTCCAGGACCTGCCTAAACTGAAGCTCTAAGCAGTTTCTAATCACACCAATTTCAAATATTCTAATCACACCCACCAGAATATGCCAGCCCAAAAATATTAAGAGGGGGAGACTACAGGGAGCGAGCTAGAAGAGAGCACAGGCACTTAATTCTTATTCCTATGCCCTGCAAAGGCTTAAACTGGGGCACTTCAAATCCTCAGTGAGTTTCTGTTCCAACACATCCTCGCAGAAGGGCTGAGATTATCACAAAAGCCTCAGTAAAACAAAAATCAAAACAAACAAACCCAGACTTTAAAAGTCAAGCGAAAATGTGCCTGTGAGCTTGCCCAAGAGGACATTCCTGGCCCTGGGAGTGGTGCACTGATGACCTCACCGGGCTGCAAACTCGGGCCAGGAAGTGTTTTGCTCTTGTGTCTTCAGAAGAGGAAGCTGGCATCCCAGGGATATTCCTCAGAATCGATCACCACATGAAACCCAGGGCCATCAATTCCCTCCCCATCACCACAGGACGTTTTTGGTTTAATGAGCCGTTTTACAGAGCCATCGTTAAAGTCAAATGTTGGACGTGGCCACCAGGATGTCACCAGGGCAGAGCCCGGCACCCTGTGCTGCATCACCCAAAGAAAATCTGATATTTCCCCCTTCTGCACATTCCTCCTCATTGCCATTAAACTGAATCCCTGCCTTTCGCTTGGAGTGAATCCCAGAAGTGACAGATGCAATAAGCATGAAGATTTCACTTGAAAAAATCCAATGATGTTTGAAAAGACAGCTCGGGAGAAGACAGAGCAATGCCAACAGAGAACACAAATGCTGATTAAAGCAATCTGGATAAAAGGCTACAAGTGACCATTGAAAAATTACTATTATGAAGTGCTGTAATGAAACAAACACCGAGCAAATGCTGCCTGACGTGTCCTCGAGTGTGTCAGGTCTTACTGGGGCTACCAAAACCACAGAAATACACATATACCCAAAACAAACAGGCATTGCCACAAAAGTATTTGATCTTCTACCTTTGTGTACACAATCCTTAGCAAACACCACTATTAGCCGCAATAAAACCTTCCTGCAAGCACACAGCCATCTGGATTTTTCAACCCCCTTGAGCAGAAAAGATGATTCAATGCTTGTTATTCAAATGAAAATGGAATAAAAACCCTCTCCTGCCTCCTGCACACAACAGCCGCTGCTTTCCCCACATCCAAACGCTTCTCCCAGGACACTCTGTGCCAGTTCACACCGTTTTCCCACACTCCAGAGCTTCCCCCGAGCGTGCCACGGAGGCACACAGAGGGAGAGGATGGAGCCAGGTAATTTGGGAACAGCCTGGCCTAAAATTAAAACAAAATCGGAAAATTCAGCAGTCAACTGAAAAATCAACTGCAGCCTGGTGTGTTCAGAACATCCCTCTCTGATTTTGCCACCGTCCTTGGTCTTGCTCCCAGTAATCCTCACGCACATCTGCACTAACAGACGTGCTCAGACTAACTCCAGCTGCTAAAAAAAACCCCAAGCCTAAAGCTTATCACTTATCTTCAACAATAAAACTGCTTCCATTGGGTTTACTTTTGCTTCCTAGCACCTTTCACTGCCTTTTTTATTTTCCTATTTTTTCAGACCTGTCTCCTGTGCAATTAGTCACTTACAGATCACAATGTGCTACAGCTAAACCTCTGTGTGGTGGTGTCGGACACCTGCCCATGTATATAAGACCTTCCCTCGTGCTTTTAATGGAATCAGTGGGAATTTCATAAAACACAAGTATGGGCTAACCTTTAAATTTCAGCCTTTGGCATAACACTGTTAAATAATGTGGCTTCCTGCATAGGAAAACAAAGCCCAGGGACATCTGCCCAAGGCAAAGGGATGGGATGAGAGGTCCTTTCCAGCCCAAACCATTCTGGGATCCCCTGGTGATTCTGTGACATGTCACAGACCAGGAGTCCACACATCTCCTGCACAGCCTCGACAGAGCCCCGAATAACGGCGTGACAACGACCTGCTCTACAGGAGCCTCCGCAAAATAAACCCAAAGTAAATCCCCATCAGGGCGCTCATCTTTTGTCCTCTGCCGTGGTGCACGGCGGAGACGGGCGCTCCGGGGGCGGCACACGCCGGTGGCACCGAGCAGCTGCTGCATCGCCGGCCAGAAAAGAAGGAGAAAAA